>JAODUG010004533.1:0-10511 GCA_027564795.1 Aphredoderus sayanus
AACACTTGAAATATATCAGTCTGTGTGGAATGAATGTATACATTATACAAGTTTCACTTTCTGAATGGAATTACTGACCAGCACCTGTATAGCCACTTTAAAGTGTTGTTTTCCTTCTTTCTTCAGCTCTGGATGCATGTGAAGACCAGAAGAGGACAGGATGTCACAGGACACACAACGCAGACAACTTTTACAGTTAATTTGACCCCAGCTTTTTCAAAGAAGCCATCACAGAGCTGCCAATAGCCCCGCCCTACAGTAACCATTGGAGTGAAGGGGCTGTCCATCAGGCGCTCTCTGTTCATGTGGTGTGCAGCTGTGTGAGCGGACAGGAGCTCTATGAGACCACATATGCTGAGACCGGGTGTTACTCCACTACCTACTTGGTCAGCTCTAACAGGGTGCACCTGTTTATGTACAAGTCACATGTTGTAGACACTGTAGATCTGTGTGGGGTCTCTGCACACCTGTCCTGCCATTATCTGGTTATCACATTGGTGCCTTCTCCAAATGCCATGGTCACTGTTGATGCCTTTCTATTGGACCCCAGTATATTTATGACGTTGTGTCAGTGCCCAGGTACAGTGAGGTGATGCCCCCTGCTGGACGTAAGCAGACAGTACACCTGGAACATTACTGGTAATGTTCGTCACTAAACCGCCGTAGTGGGTGTTCAACTTAAAACAATGCAACTGTATTTTTGTATTCACTATAATCTTTGTAAGTTGGGCTACAATACAGAACATGTGGTTGATAACAAAGGTCTTATTCTATTGGCAATAAAGAGAACAGTATTAACCCAATGCATTTATTGTTGAGGGACGAACACTCTTGGCTAAAGGCTGTTGACTGACAGACCAGTTCCCTCCGTCAGGCCGGCGGACCAGACGGCTGTGACTGCAGCTGCAGCGCTCTGACGGCCGGAACGATGTCGTCCAGACGCCCCACACCTGCAGGCAGAAGCACCGTCAGGCCCCAGTACTGCAGGTGTAGCGGTGCAGGTGTGGAGGTCCTTACCCAGCAAGTGAAGCAGGTCGGTCACCAGGGAGTGGAACGCGGGGAAGAACTCTTCGTGTTCTTGGACCCTGGTGATGATGCTGCACAGAGAGGAGCAAAGTTAACAGACACGCGCACACACCCCCTTCTGGTCCATTTCCTGCATTACCTGTGGATGTCGCCCTCTGTCAGCAGGCTAGGGAACTGCGGCCCACTGCCGTGAGACTCGGAGAGCACCCGGGCCACTTCGTCGACCACGGCGCCAAGGGGAGCTCCGTCCTCTGACAGGAGACAGTGTGCAGAATACGTTTCATCAGCTGGGAGTGAAAGGCACCCTGGGACACCAACTGCTTAGTTCTCCATGTTCAGCATGAAGCCATGGCAGGTATCTAGGGGGCGTGTCCAGGTGCTGTATCTAGGGAGTGTCCTGCATCTAGGGGCGTGTCCAGGTGCTATGTATCTAGGGGCATGTCCTGTATCTAGGGGCGTGTCTAGGGGCATGTCCCGTCTCCATGGGCATGTTCAGGTGCCATGCATGTAGGGGGTGTGTCCTGTCTCCAGGGGGCGTACCCAGCTGCAGCAGGTGGCACAGGGCGCGGGTGGCAGTGCCCATCTCGCCCAGGCGGGCGTGCAGGCGGCTCATGGCAGGGTACACGCCCGCCAGGCTGCCCACCTGGAACAGCGTCTGGAAGTGTCCCAGCATGCACTGCAGCGTGTGCCTGGTGGGGCTCCTCAGCACCTGAAGGGGCGGGGTACACCGTCACCATGGAGACCACACATCCTCCCGTGTGGTCACCACGGAGACCACATAGCCTCTCGTGGGATGGGTGGGTTTGTTTTCCTGTACCGTGTTGTCCTCGGGGGCGGTGTCCTCCAGCAGGTCCTCCACCAGCACCACCAGGTCCTCCACCCTCACCGCCTCCTCGGGGTCGCTACCCTCGTCCGCCTGTCGCCACGGTGACAGCCTGACGGACAGCTTCCTCAGGCCGCGATACAGGTCCTGCACATGGACAAACTGCATGTTGTTTAGCCGCTCCAGGTTAACCACAGTAGAGGCCCCACAGGAGGGCTTCTAACCCTGCAGTCCAGTCCCAGACTATTGGGTCTGTATTCAGCACCTCCTCTGGTGATGTGGTGTAGTAACCCTCATGATGTACTCAAATCTCGTATTTGGCCACCTGGCGGCGCCATCCGATTGTTTATGATGTGTGTTTTTCAATTGTCTTTGGTGTGTATTTATTTATTTATTAATATTTCTTTATTTGTTTTATGTGGTTTTTAATTCTCCTGTTGTCCTTGGGTTTCAAACTCTCACCTTGCTGTGCCAGCAGTGCACACCATATGTCTAAGCTGTAGAGTTAGGTTTAGCGCCTTTTATCTGCCACAAAGAGCTAGTGATTTGGATCATTCTGACCCAGAGGACATCACAAGGGTTAAATGGCCTTGGTGTACAGTGGCCAGTACCTGCCTGCTGGATGACCCCTACTGAGATGTCAGTGTGCTATCTACGGAGAGCATGGTGGCCATGACACCGCAGGAGGTCATGTGACACCTCAGGTCATGCAAGGCCCTGACCTTCAGCATGCTGATCTGATTGGCCCACATCTGCAGGGTCTGCAGAAGGCCCCGGCGGAGATCCGTGTCCACACGCCGCTGCAAAGGATTCTGGGTGCTAGTCAGGATGGAGCTGATCTCGTCGACCAGCTGGAGGACAGGATGGGGAGTTAGCATCGGTCGCTATAGCAACGCCTGCTCGCTGGGATGTCAAGAGGATGCTGCTGTATTTATGGTAAATAGACGTTTATGGAATAAACCTCCTGACCACTCAAAGCACTGTACAGGATTGCCACAGATTCACACTTTAATGCGCCTGCAGCAGCAGCAGCAGCAGTAATACGCCTGCAGCAGCAGCAGCAGTAATACGCCTGCAGCAGCAGCAGCAGTAATACGCCTGCAGCAGCAGCAGTAATACGCCTGCAGCAGCAGCAGCAGTAATACGCCTGCAGCAGCAGTAATATGCCTTAGTAATGCCCAAAACCTGCTTACATTGTGGTACTCGGGGACACGTCTTTCCTCCAAGTGGTTTGTTGGAGGCGTTCCGTCTTCCTCCATCGACCTGGAGACACACGAGAGGCTGTTATGACGCGAGGAGGAGAGACGCTCTGTCTAGGTGTTGTGTGGTGTTTCTCCCACCGGGGGGCGCTGTGCTTGACCAGTCTGTCCATGCGACGGAGCTGCTGCTTGAGGCTCTTCATGTCCTTGACTGTAGGCCTACACACACACACACACGGTAAACACTGTAGGTTCACGGGAGGAGGCTTTTAGTATGGCCTAGGGTTTACCTGGTTCTGCTGTGTCTAACCCTCCTGCTGTCCTTGGGTCAAAATGACCCTGTGTAAGCTACCTTGTCACGCAGCAGGGACATGACGTGCCGCGGTTGGCGCCCTCTGCTGGCGCGACAAGGTAGTGCCTTTATAACTCACGGATAACAGGAGGGATAAATGCTGCTGCCTGTTTCTATGCAGGAGGTCTGAGCAGCCGGTGCTTTATACTAGTCCTGCCCCCCCCTCACCTCCTCCCCAGCTCCTGGGTCAGATGCTGGACCCTCCTCCTCAGCTCCTGCTGCTGAGCTCTGCTCTCCTCCAGCTGATCCTGGCAGGACTACACACAGTCCTGTTAGTACACTCGTATGTACAAGTGACGTCTACCCTCTTATGGACAAGAGAACAAACCATAACGCAAGATAGATCTTCAAATAATTATTCAAAATGTCTTATTTAGAAAGAATATGTGCAACTATTGGACAATCTTACACACTACCTGTAGAGCGGTCCTTAGGGGTGTTGCATCGCAGCAGGCCTCGTCCCCACCGGGTGGGGCCTGAGACGCTTCCAGAGCGTTCTCCGACACCCTGTGACCCAGAGACACGGAGTTAGAGAAGGTAATCTGGTGTAATATGGTTTTAATCTGGTGTAATATGGTTTTAATCTGGTGTAATATGGTTTTAATATGGTGTAATATGGTTTTAATATGGTGTAATATGGTTTTAATCTGGTGTAATATGGTTTTAATATGGTGCCAGGTGTAATCTGGTGCTACAGTTTGAGTGAAAACATGTTCTGACCTCTGGTCAGAGGGAGATCCGGGCTGTGCTGCCCCCTGCTGGCCCCGCCTCCGTTCCTCCTCCCTCACGGTGAAGTGCAGCTTCCTCTGGAGCTCTGCCACAGTCTGCCTCTCTGCACACAGCTGCTGCTCCAGGGCCCGGCACCGCCGCTAGGGGGCAGCGCACAGTCACAAGCTAATGCAACCTTCTGCTGACCTACCAGGAAGTCCAGTCTAATACAGGGCTACTGAACCCAAATCAGAACCTTCTGCAGAGCTGCTGGACCTACCAGGGAGTCCTGCTGGACCTGCTGGACGGCCCTGGCCAGGTAGCGGTCCTCCAGGTCCTGGACCTTCCCCTTCAGCCGGCCCAGAACCCCCTCCAGCTCCGCTGCCCTCTGGGCCTGGCTGGCTGCCCGACACGCCAGCGCCTGGTTCTCCTCTCTGGAGGGCAGATGTAGGTTGGCCTGTTGGTCTTAATGGGCCACCGTACCTCCAGGCGGTAGGCAATGCTCACGGGCCCATTGAGGTATTAAAGAAACTTGAAACTACAGCAGTGCCGTCTGCAAAAACCCCAACTAGTGTGAAAGGGCTAGGCACCATTAGGTAGCAATGCTTATGGTTAACCCTCCTGTTGCCCATCTAATATCTCATTGTGCCACAAGATGGCGCCCCCTGATTGTGTTCTCTTGTGCTGGTGTATTTTCTTTATGCAGTTGTTTTTTCATGCCTTTTAACCCTCCTGTTGTCCTCGGGTTTGAAAGACACTACCTTGTTGTGCCAGCAGTGCACATCATGTCTGTGTAAGCTGTAGAATTAGGATTGGCGCCCTCTACCTGCTACAAAGAGCTAGTGTGTTGGGTCAGTTTGACCCAGAGGACATCAGGAGGGTTAACATTCATTATGGGAATTGGATCAGAGCAGGAACAAACTTGCTAATACTATGGCTCACTCTGTACATTCTCCCTCCGTTGATAGGAGACCGTATTCCAGCATATAGCTCCACCACTACAGCTGGTGTTTGAGGGACGGCACTACTGTACTGACAGGTAATCCAATAGGCTCCCTTGTGTCACGCTAGCCCGCCACACTGGAGACCATCTGGCGCTATGTAGGCACTCGTGAGCCCTTACAATATTTAACAGGTGGATGCCATGATAACCTTTAATGAGAGCATACATGTATGTGGGTTGAAAGCCTGCTTCCCTATACTGCCCTACAAAGGCCAACCGCAGCAACTAGGCTATCAGTCAACATTTAGTAGTTACAACAACAAAAATGAACGTCTTTATCTGCTTTATCTTGTATTAAAGTTTAACTTGTTTTTGTGAAAAATACAGATACAAATTGCAGCAACTAAAAAACTGGCCCGTTAAACGTTTAAAGTCATTTCTCAGAATTACTGATTGCGTAGTTAGTCTGGGAACAGCAGGAAGGGTCAGGCATTGTCTTTAGCACCAACTGGACTTCAGCCCAGCTCCCAGGCAGACTAAAGAAAGCAGTGAAAGCTGAGCTAGTAACACAAGGAGGTCTATCAGCTTGGCAGCGTAGTTTTTCCAGCTGGCATGTACTTGAGCTGGTTGTTGGACTGGGTGGCCTCTTGAAGCAGGCCTCGTCTCCTCTCAGAACCCTCCAGCAGGGCTCTCAGAGCGGCTCGGATCTCCGCAGCTGCCTTCTTGTCCAGCAGAACCAGGTCTGAAGAGACAAACACAGCTGGGTCAGTCAGAACCAGATCAGCTGATAATGTCAACAGAAACAAGTCTTTCATGATATGGCAGTGCAGAGTAGGAAACATGTCCAAGTCACTGGCTGCAGTTGAAACCTCTGGCTGTCCTTAGGTTTCATGTGGGCTACCAGAAGGGCGCCAACCCAGCACGTCATGTCCGTATTGTGGTTGGTACCCTCAGCTGGCACAATAAAGGTCATCCTGACCCATAGGACAGCGGCAGGGTTAAATAGAGACCAGGACAACGCCTTTATACTGTGGTAACTTACAGTAATGTAGAGTAATTTGAAAAGTAACGTCTACCACAAGCTGCTATACCTGACAGGTTCTTGTTCGCCACCGGGTCTGCAAACTGCACCGGCCTGTATCCATGGCGCCTGAGGGCTTTATTCACGCCGCTCCACTCGGCCTGCTCCTGCTACCAGACGACACGGGAACACGCTTCACAACACGGTACACAGAAACGGATTGCCATCGGCTACAGCTGCGGTCATAACGTGCAAATATATCGAGCGTTTTGTCCTTCCCGAAAAGTAATGTATTTCACCAATAGAAAATGCTTATTTGTGTTTGTTAGGATAGGGTTTGAAGCATGCCGATAGACGTGACACTACACACTGTACCTGGAACTGCCTGTACGTCCACAAGTACACGTAGGTCTTGTCTCTGTGATGTGGACCAGGACTAGTCCCGTGGTCCCTGTGTACGCTGGAAGGTTCGCTGGTCGGCATCAGAAAAGTCTGCTGCGAGGAAAATCCTTCAGTGCTCATGAAAGGAGCATCGCGTGTAAGTATTGATGACTTGTTTCACTTACCGCTGTCGCAGGTCACTGGCATGCAGACACACAATTATATATATATATATGATAAATGTTTAATGCAGCGATGGTTTCCAGGTAAACAACGGGAAACGGGTGGGAAAATCTTTTCCGTATTTAACGAAGCCACCCGTGACGTAATCGTCGCGGCCCAATTAAATCAGTTCGCCGGAAAATACGGTGTTCTGATTGGCCTGTCCATTTAATTTAAAGCTATCACGGCGCAGAAATGACCGCCCACTTGTTTAGTGGCCCTGGCGCCGGAAGTACATCTTCTATTCATATTCTCCGTTGATTTTAATAATGCTTGTTTCAAGCCTGGAAACGAGACCTCCAGCTACACTAATCGTGACCGTAAATGTTTAATTCTGAGCAAATGTATTATAATTAAAGTATTATGAAGTGCTTTGAAGTATGAAAAGTAGACGGTTTTGACTTTGCGTACTACAACGTCCTGTTAAGCACTATACGGAGAACAACCTATAGTTCTATGATAACAACAGTTATGATAACATAGTTAAACACACACCTTGTTGTGCCAGCAGTGCACATCATATGTGTGTGTGTAAGCTGTAGAATTAGGTTTAGCGCCCTCTATCTGGCACAAAGAGCTAGTGCGTGGGGTCAGTTTGACCCAGAGGGTTTTGTTTTGGTTATATATATATATATATATAGTCAGTCCCCTCCTTCCCCTGTCTGCCTCTGACAATATGCACAATTTAAATAAATATTTATTGTGCCTCCTCCTCTCCACCTCTCCCCCCTCCCCCTCTCCCAGTCCACCCTGGGCTACCTGCTGCTGGTCCTGGCCACGCTGCACGCGCTGCTGTTCGGGTGGGACCGTGCGGGCCAGGCCTCCCAGTACCGCTTCCTGCTGCCGCCCACCTTCATGGTGGCGGCGGCCCCGGCCTGCGTGGTGCTGCTGGGCCGCACGGCGCTGCTGCTGCCCTGCCTGGCCCGCCGCCTGGAGAGGCTCCGCCGCGGCTGGGAGCCTGGCCGCCGCACACGCTTCACCCTGCCACCAGGGGGCGATCACGTCACGCACGTCTGATGCACACATGTACGCGTACACACACTGAATGCTTGGCTGAATGGTTGTGTGTGCGTAACCCATCCTGAGGTCTGAGGGGCGTGTTGGTTTTACTCCAGACCATCAGAATGGATCTGAGTCCCTCAGCTGCCAAGCTCTATGCAATCGCTAGTGAGAACTTAGTATGTCTTGTTCTGCCTGTTTACTTTAATGTGTGTTTCACTTAGCTGACGTTCCTGCTGTCATGGTTCCGGCCAGAGAGTTAAATTGACTTGTATGCCTGTATATGAATGTTATTAATGCTAACCATAGCCTTCAGCAGTATGCTTTCATGAGGAAGCCTCACTGGAGAAATGTATCAATGGAGGAGTCAAGTAACGCTACCAGACCCTCAAATCTCCTGGTTGTCATTGTCTCTGTGAGCACACTACTGGTTTGTACTAGGAGCCCAGCTGTCTTGTCTGTTTCTGCATGCAGCAGATCATGGAGGTAGATTTGAATTATTTGGTTATTTCAGTGTGTTATTTTCAGTATTTCAAGCTAGCTTGAGTATCAAATCTAATGTAGAAAACTGCATATTTTATACCATTTGAATCATACATGTCTGCTTATTGTTTTATGCACCAAAAGAAGATCAAATGCAAATATCTTACTGTTATTTAAATTGTGTTATGTAGTTGTTTAACCACACCTGCCTATATTAAAGTATGCACGTGTTAAACTAAACCGTACAGGCCTTTACTTGTGCTTGAATAAACAAAATACAGATAGGATGTTGAAAGGTTTATTCTAAAAACATGACATTGCTTTGTACATCAGTCACGCATCCATGTATTAGATATAATATAATCATAGTTAATATCGGATTTATGCAGAAATATTTTGGTGCGCCAGCCATGTCATCTTGACGCCCTCTTGTGGTCAAGATACTCCTACATTGAGTTCTTGGTCTGGCCTGACAAATGTAATTCTTACAACGCTGTTTAACTATGGAATCGTTAAAGTCTACGATCTGTATTGCATCCTTGCTAGCTAAATGTTTAGCAGTTCTTTCACCAGCAGGCCCAGGGGAGGCGCCGTCTGAGCGGCAGTGACTGCGGTCAAACTCGTTAGACAAGCTTCTACAGTGCAGTCCTCCTAGACGAGGCGTCGCTACTTGCCTGGCACTTCGCTGAGGCTTACGCCGCGCCATCATGTCCGCAAGTATCGTCTGTATTTCCTATAGGCTTACTGTGAACCAACAGTCTACTACCCATCAGGTCTGCCCGTCTCACCTACATTTTAACCTAATCAGAGCACCGTTAAAGTTTGTAATGAAATTATTCCGTTGCCTGTGCGCCGCCACTGGGCGCAGCGCCATGCGCCGCTTATGGGTCGTGCACAACAAACAATCCGGCTGCAGGAAGATTTTGAACTGATTCAATTAAAGCAGGTAGCCAATGTTATAATTTAGCCTAGTCTTAAAACAGGGTGCAATATGTTGTAATGCCATGATTCGAGATAAATGGATAAGATCCTGTTTTTAATGTATACAGTGAACCAATAATTTAAACGGGGAAGATTAAAAGTTGATTATGTAATTTAATGTTTTGTTTTAGGCGCATTAACGTGGATTGTAGAACAGCGGAGCGTGCATTAAACCATTTGTTACGAAACCCTGCAGGAGTCTTGAGAAGTCTGGAGGAAGTGAAGATTTTAAAGCAGCAACCAAACCGATCGGAATTGTCGACACTGTACAAGCAGGTTACCACAGGAGACATCAACATAGGTGTGGTACAACTGGCGAATGGATTTTACATGATAGTTACATTATAGAAAAACGTTTTCCACGTTACCGTCTGTGTTCACCCTGTTGTGAAGTGTGCATTAGACCTACCGTCTTTTAACTTTCAGTAAGAGAAAATAATCAAGGGACATTGGGAAAATAAAATGTTTCTCCTGGATGGACGTTTAATCCCGGTTACTGCACTGGACAGGCGAAATGGGACGCTTGGAACGCCAGGAAAGGTGAGGGTTAAGCCAGATGCTCAACGTTTTGTTTCTCCTCGTCCGTCAGTAAGTGATGGCTGCATAGAATTACTTGGCGATACCTGCGGCAAAATTACAATTAAAGCCAGAAAGGGGAATGCATGCAATCTGTGGGGAAAGATATTAGCGTGTAGTAGGTTGATATTCCAGGGTTAACCCTTGTGATGTCCTCCAGGCCGAAATGATCCATATCACTACCTCTTTGTGGCAGACAGAAAGCGCTAAACCTAATTCTACAGCTTACACACACGATATGCACTTCTGGCACAAGGTGTGTTGAAAACCCAAGGACAACAAGATGGTTAAAAGGCATGAGATAAATACATATAGTACACATAGCATTGACAATAAAATAACCATACAATTGTACACCATCAGATGGCACCACAGGACAATTTTTATGGCATCACATAACTGAAGTTGCATGCTGTGCTCCTTGTTCTGTTGTGGGTTTTTATGATCTACACAGTATTTAAACACATCTTCACTTACTGTATAAACACATAAATACATGTGGTAGAACAAGCTGTGGCATCCCAAGCAGGAGAAGAAACAACCCAGGCTAGAGAGGTACAGTTGAGGTTTATTCCACGTCAGGAACCCACACAGGGTTGGTTCTTGTTAGCAGGGGCCATAGTGGATCCGCTGGTAAAACACGACAGAACACACAGGTAAGGACGATCCACAATAGGTCAAAACGCTAGTAATTTACACTTCTCACCATCCGACACCAAACCACTGTTTGAGAGAGTAGCACATTACCTCCTCCACTTACCTCAGCCAGATCCTCTGGAAGGCTGGCTGCTTTATTC
>JAODUG010004535.1:0-10509 GCA_027564795.1 Aphredoderus sayanus
ATGTATATGTGTGTATGTATGTAAAGCACTAAGAAAGGTAGGCTACTATACAAATAAATCTGCTTTGCCAAACAGAGAAATGAAAATACTGGCTTCATCTATCTATGTATAAAAAAACCCTCTCTTGGACTTCATTTGTTCTGCTGCTCATTAATCCACCGCCAGGCATTCTCCATCCAGGGGCTTAGTACCTCTCTATTCTCTCCTTCCTGGTAGGAGATTGGGTACACCACAGGGGGCCGGAAGAGGCTGCTGAATACCAATTGGCTGCACCAAAGGGGGTGGGACGAGGGATCTCGATTATAGATTTTGCTCGAATTTGTCTTTTATTTTTTCCCCTCCAATCTCCTCCGTGTGTACTGGGGGCTACAGAGGTGGGTGCGTGGATAAAGGTCGAGAAGGACTTGCAATATTGTAGTAGTTAGTTACCATAGTTACCATTATGTTGGTATACTGATCCTAAATAGCAGGCCTCAGCTACTCTGTCTGCGGTTTGCTAGGCGGTGTACCGATTACCATGCTGACGCAAGTATATGCGCGAGAGAGAAGCAAATTGCTTTCCCCGAGACTTGTACGTCGGGTTCTACGCTGTGATTGGCCGTGCAGGTACGAGGCATGGCAGCGGGGTGTGTCGGGGGGACGGGGGTACGGGGGCTTTGTGGAAGAGGGATTGGAAAAGCTTCATTCATCATAAGGTTGCCGGAGATGTGCTCCGCCTCTGTGAGTCCACATGATCTGGGTGGATTTACTTTGAGTTTCTAAAGGCCCTTTGCCACAAAACTGTACAAATTGAGTTTTGATAGTTACAAATGCATTATATTCTATCCAAACTCTGATCTTCATTGAAACAAATTGATGCACAGTGACCTGAACTAGGTTAGAGGAAAACAATTTCTATGCAGTGTATATATAGATAGGATGTTTGCAGACAATTTAAATGTACTGTAGGCGTGCCAGGAAATGGGAGGTGTCACTGAATATTGCTGTCCCCTACATATAGGCCTACGGCATGTCTCACTCCAATTGGATGGCATCCGGTTGAATTCCTGTCTGATAAATTGCTTTTTTTAATGGCTGTCTGTCGCACCACATTTAATATTCCCTTCTCCTTAGTCTATTCCCCCAGATAGGACTTGCTTTGCAACATCCTAGAAGGAAGAAAGAAAGAGAGAGAGATAGATGTACAGACAGTAGATATATATTTACCAACAGCATGTACATGTACTGCACACGCAGTGCTGTAAGAAAATGTAATTGTTTTTTCAGTTATAATTTCAAATGGTTTAATTTTGCTTGAAATCATCGCTCTAATTTGTAATAATGAGAAAAAAAGCTTTGTGTTTAACAAAGACAAATGTGGTGCTTGGATTTATTCAAAAACAATGATGCTCTACAAGGTAGAAAGGAAATGCCATCACGCAGCTTCATGATGCAACGCTGGCCTGTGTGTATGCGTGCGTGTGTGTGTGCGTGCGCGTGTGTGTGTGTGCGTGTATGCGTGCGTGTGTGTGTGTGTTGTTGGGGCGGCTACAGCGAAGAGCTCTGTGTTGTAGGATCAGTGTAGATCATTGTAGCTTCCCCCCCTGTCACTCCACGAGCGTGTTATCTCCCCCCCAGTCCTTCACTCCATCATTCACTCACTCCAGGGCACCCGCTCACTAAAAAGGAAGACAGCCGAGCCCCCTTTCAAAGTAGCAACACTGCCCCCTGTTGGCTGCATCGGTCTGTAACCCCCCCCCCTCCGCACCATCGCACCATTTTGAAAAATGAGCGGCGCGAACAATGTCTGACACTCAGCCCGTCCCATTGATTTATAAATCTTCTTTAGGAGAGAAGAAAGTTGTTTTTTATCAGCCAGCCGTGGCTGGGGCCGGCGTTTGATTTACGCCGGGGTCACGGCGATGGGGTTGTATCTGGGACTATGTCAGTGGCACGCAGGGCTTGTTACTCACACAGGGCTGGGCAGCCACAGTGAAATAGCACTCGTTGGCGGGGGGGGGGTCATTATCCTTTATGATCACCGCGAGTCGACAGGAGTCCGCCTGACAGCTTCTGTTATGTTGGCCGTCAAGGAGAGGGAGGAGGGGAGAGGAGAGGATAGGGGAGGATAGGGGAGGATAGGAGAGGATAGGAGGGGATAGGGGAGGATAGGGGAGGAGAGGAGAGGATCGAGAGGAGAGGATAGGGGAGGGAGGAAAGGAGAAGAGAGGAGCGGAGACAAGGGGATAAGAGGAGAGGAGAGGGAGAAGAGGAGAAGAGAGGAGAGAATGACGGGAGATGGGAGGAGAGGAGTGGAAGATGAGAGGGAGAGGATGGTGACAAAGGGAGAGGAGAGGGGAGAGGAGATGAGGGAAGATGAGAGGGAGAGGATGGGAGACAAAGGGAGATGAGGGAAGATGAGAGGGAGAGGATGGGAGACAAAGGGAGAGGAGAGGAGGGAAGATGAGAAGGAGAGGATGGGAGACAAAGGGAGAGGAGAGGAGGGAAGATGAGAGGGAGAGGATGGGAGACAAAGGGAGAGGAGAGGAGGGAAGATGAGAGAAGAAAAGGGGAGAGGTGAGGATGGGAGAGGACGGGTGGGATGATTAAAAGAGTGTCTGCCCTCCTTGTGTCTTTGGGAGGGAGTTGTAGGGTGACACCCAGGTGGTTTCCACGGACCGACTTGACAGAGAGATGGACATGCAAGAGGGGGAAAGAAGGAGAATCTTGAGGGGGTGCTGGCAGAATGTTTGATGCCATCTCTCTCTCTCTCTCTCATTCTCTTGGTCTCTCTCTCCCTTTCTCCCCCCCTCTCTCTCTCTCTCTCTCTCTCTCTCTCTCTCTCTCTCTGTCTATATAGCTTCGTTGCTTGGAGACATTCCACAAGAATGCAAATGAGTGCGGAACAGAGGGACCGTGCGATTGTATAAACAATTATACAAACACAGCGGTGGCTGTAGCCACACAGAGCAGCGTGGTTAAACGGCTGATTATGATAGCAACTGATAATTTAACGGCAACATTAATCTAATTTATGCGCAGCATGCAACGACGCTTTTTTTTTATTTTTGCAATTTGAATAATTCAAGTTCAGAGAAAAAAAAGCCATGGCAGCAATGAATAATAACATCAAAGAGCCCCCCCATTCTTGACAATTTTACTTGCGAAGAGAAAAAAGACCAAAAAAAAGTGTAGAGGCTAGCCGGCTAATGCGGTTGAGTCCCGCTAGCCCCGTCGCGTGCCGATTGCTAATTATTGTTAACCATTGAACAAGTCATTGTGGGGATATTTTAATTAGACCACAAAATGTCAGCCTCTCTCTTACAAAGGCTTAATGGGATTTGGGTGTTTGGGGCGCCCTGTAACTTTTACGGACTAATCACAAGTCACGGATTAGATTGAGGATGGTTTATTCATTTTCTGTGCACTTTTTAGCTAGTTGTTTTCATCTCAGTCTCTAAAGCCTTTCTCTTGTGTAACCCCCTCTCCCCCATAAAAAAAAACAAACAAACATGAAACATTGGTTTTGAGGCGTGAAGAAAAGGCTGCAATGCAATAGAACTCGGAGAAGGAGAGCAATTTCTTACACTGCGATGAATTAGCAGTGTGTGGGAGTCTCAATGTACTAGCCATACAATTCCCATGCTAATAGCCTCAGACTCAGTGTAGAGAGGGAGGCACTGAGGCCATATTTTATCATTTTATCTGCATTGTTTGTTGTCTTTGTCTGTTTTGTTTTTTTCTGGTGATTTCTATCTAGGCCATTGACTTCTATAATGAGTATGCAGTTGAAAAATTGTTATTCAAAAAAATAGCAACACCAGAGAGATAAAAATCAAATAGCAGAAAGTACTGAGTGGGTTTAATTTAGAAGTATGTATGCATATTATAAGTATATATTCTGAAATTGTTGATAAAAAGTTCTACTATAATAACATGGATGGCTTAAGGAAAGTGTATTCAGTATCTGCCAGATGTGTGATTTTAATTTGACCACAGCAAATGCTAAAGGTGATCATTATCTTACATTTGTCATAGTGTTTCTGCAATAACAACCATTATTCACATAGCCCACAATTGCAGTCACAGGCTTGATCACTTGCCAATTAATGAAAATATACTGTAAAATGTGTGACAGTTATAACATCTCATTACAGCTAAAGTGACATTAGCCTATGTTCTACAATCGTGTTACATAGTGACACCTATAACAAAACTTTTTAAATTTAATTAGTCTTTAGAATTATAATTTTTTTATTTAGAATTTAAAAAAGATATATTATTTAAGGTGAAGATGTTTTTAAAATGACTCTATATGCCTTAATGTCATACAAGAGCACATGCAACACACATGCACACACACATACGCTTGCACACACACATGCACACACATGCACAAACATGCATGTTCAGCCAGACTGGCTATGAAAACAAAGAACAGAGGAGCTTGGATTACAACACAGAGGGAGTGTGATGTCATTCTCTACTCAGTACATATTTGCTCCACTATATCTTTACATAGAAAAACCAGCTATATTATTGGTTAAAATATCACCACCTGTTTAAGTATAAAATCTCCTGTGTTGGTAATGATATTTCAATATGAGATGAATAGCATTTTCATTATTAGTTTCTTAGATATTTAGAAAGTCAACATCTGAGTAGGTAAAGCTGCATAACCGACAGCGCAGACAGACATTTTGTGTGATATATTGTATAACGTTACTAGGTGTGCCAGTCACACTAGCAGCTGCCTGTGTCTGTGATTCAGAGGTGTAAAGCCTGGGAGGCAGTGAGAGATGTAGAGAGAGATGTTGAGAGAGAGAGAGAGAGAGAGGACTCGGCCGTCTCCCATGGCATGGATTCAGCCGCGTGGTGTGAGGCTATAATCAGGCCATGGCGATAGGGGTGATGAAGGGGGCTCTGTAATAGTTTTTATGGGTTCACCACTGCCCTGTCTCTGCACCTGGCATTTATCTCTCCCCCGGGGTGCAGCCAAATGATTCTAAATTAATAAGCAGATGGAGGGTGGGCATGCAGTTATAGCATAGGATGGGCTGCCCACAGAGAGAGGGGGAGAGAGAGACAAATAACTTCGTCCAGCTGAATTTACAGTCGGGATGTCTTAATTTATTGACAGGTTTCTACCTGGGTTTTCTTGTGGTAGAAGTACCCCACTGTGGGCTTGGAGAGGTACATACTGTAGCAGGACAACATCTTCACTGGAAAGCTGACACCCTCCAAGCCCCTTTACAGTCTTTTATTAGAAAAATAAAGAAATGGGGCAAATAAAAGAAAAATAGTGCCTTGGGGTCACATTGGTCCACTGGCTTACAACAAGGGCAACAATATCAGCAAGCCAAAAGCATTGAACCATCAGACCGTGATTTCGTCCAGGTACAGTTTGGGCCTCAGAGTTTCGTTTGCAATAACAATCCTGATATCTGTGAGAGTTGGTGTTGTTGCTTCTATTTACAGTATTTCTGTGTTTGGAGTCACAATTCATATCATATTCATAGTCTACCCTTCGTGGTGCTTTTGTATTGATTTTAAATGGTGCATTTCTGTAAAGCCACAGGTTGACAACTAGGAAGATATTCTTAAAATTCCCTGCCCCTCTGCAATCAAAAATTGTTTCCAAACTGTTTAACATTGTGCAAAGCCCCCACCCACCACATGTGGTTAATGACTACAATTCAACACTCAGGCGTGAAAAGTAACAAAGTACTGTACATTACTCTTTTTTCGTGTTTTTGTACTTTTTTGGGGGGGGGGAAACAACTCCACTACTATTGAAAGACAATATTGGACTTTGTACACCACAACATGTCTCATGAATGTTCCAATTACTTGTTACTTTGAAACATAGCTTTGAAGACAGCATATTAATGTTCTATTATTTTCTGAAATAAGATAGGCCATTTGCTGTGTTCATCATAAGAGAACAAATAATGTCAGTAAACTACTCCTACGCTGTCAGTCAAGTTAAAAGTTTTTGTTATATGAACGATGGTGGTAATGATGGCTATGACAGATAAAGATTGTGCAATTACTCACCAAAGCACCCATGGCCATATCTGAAGTCCATCTTTAAACTATTGAAATGAAGAAAGGTTCATATCAATTTAAGCCTTGTGATGTCCGTAAAAATATTGTATTTGGCCACCTGGCGGCGCTATCTGATTGTGCATGACTTTGTGTGTTTTCAATTGGCATTGCTCTGTGTATTTAATTATTAATTAATTATTTCTTTATGTAATTGTGTTTTTTCTTTTGTGCCTTTTAACCCTCCTGTTGTCCTCGGGTTTCAAACACACACCTTGTTGTGCCAGCAGTGCTATAGAATTAGGTTTAGCGCCTTCTATCTGCTACAAAAAGCTACTGATTTGGGTCATTTTGACCGAAAGGACATCACAAGGGTTTAATGTTTGCTCTGTTTATCACAAACTAAACTAATCCTGTGAAAGCATGTGGAATATTTTTCGCGATTCAGTTGTGTTTCTATAGGCATTTCTATAGACTTTATCTTATTGAACAAGCGTTCTATTCTACATGTTCTACAATCAAGTTAGGGCATTCAGTAGTTTTTAATATAGGTTTTTGGTAAATGCATTTAGAGTACAACAAGGTGTTGACATTTAAAAATAATAATAATAAGTCCCTGCTCTGTAGCAAGAACAAGGACCGGTAGAACAAGGATAGGAGAAAATGGAGGACGATCCACAAACCAAGTTCGTAGGCCTATGCCCACCATATGTTTTGATTTTGGAAGTAACAACAGTCGTCAGAGAAACCTCAGACTACAGTATTCTATCCAAAGGAGTTAGCTCGGCAGTATGCTTGACTTGGCTTGGCTTGGATCAAAACAGACTGACAGCCAAGATCTCAAAAGTGACTCAGTAAGCCCTTTTATACTTTACCTTTCTTTGACAGAAAAAAGCGTACAAATTCTTAAACATGGTTAATAGCATCCAAACACACCATAGACTACAGTAGCTAATGTTAGATCCAATGTAATTAGCAAATGTAATCTTTTGTTATGCTTTTATTGACTCAAATGTCCTTATATTATATACATGTGCCAGTGCTAGAGACCTATAATACAATTTACTGCTTACCTACCTTTTCAAGGCCCAATGTGGGAAAAAAACGTAATGGATGGATGTATTACACTAATCACTTACCTATACCTTTTGTGTGTGTTGGTTTTTATATAAAGGAAATTGATATCCAAACCAATCATACACTTACTTTTGCATTTCTGAGAGAAGAAGATAAAATGGAAATGAACTTGCTCAGGTTGGACAATATCTTAATAGTATGCACACATATAAAGTTCTACTATGTTTATCTCTCTCTGCTTACTAAAAAATAAATGAGAACCCCACAAGTCTGGATTATGTACCCAGCCTGTTTGCACACACTTCAGCTGGACAGTGGCAGAAAGACAGTATATTGTAAATTCCAAATGTCCAACAATAGGTTTGAGCATACCTAGAAGATGAAATGGTTAAGCACTGAGACCAGCCACCAGCAGTGATGATACTGTCCATGCCATGAGACTATTATACAGGTACTATAAAATGAAATGTAATTATTGCAGATTGTTTGCACAATTGAAAATACCAGCAAGGATAGCAGCAAACTGCATTCAGTGGAACTAGAAGCAACAAGTGGACTGGCTCAAGGACAGTCTATACCTCCTTTGATAAGTGGTAAAAGTTTGCTGTGCTCTTTGTCATTTTTGGTCCGTACATAATAGACAAGCAGTAGTCGCTTACCATGTCAAAAGGTATACATAAAACTTTCCCTCCTGTAATAAACATTACTTTTTCCCAGTTTTGGTTCCTGTCTATTGTTAAATGATGCTGTAAACTCTGCACTACAATGCACAACCTGGTATTGCATATCATTTTGCACAATCTAAGGTAAATTGAATGAATGAAACTGAATGGGTCTCTATCCAGTGCACCTTCCACCAATGGAACCGGCCACACCTCCAAACAAACCTAAACAAAGAGAAAGGACAAGCAGATTACCAAACCAAACAAATGAAATACACTTTAAACAGTACCAAAAGATAATACCAAAAAGAGCAGTGGACTAAGCATAAGTGCACCAAAACAAAACCCCAAAGCCAGAAAAAGCAAAATAACAATGGGCAAAACAACCCCAGGCAAAACAGCAGTGGAAATCAGGTTCAGCACCTCATCCTCCAGTCCAGGTATGATCGCAGCAGCACCTGTTACAGATAAGTCAAAATTTAAAACAGTTTAAAAGCACAAACTTCCAGTTCTGAATGTCTTATACCCTATACCAGCAGCAGCGAGAAGAGGCACCTAATGTGCATGTGTCCAAGTTGTTTATATCCTCACTGCTTACAGGCAATAGGTTATTTTTCTGCTACGGCAGAGATGGGGTGGAACTACTGGTGGTCAACCAATAACACGGGGTGGAGAATTAGTACCTTAAGTATATTTCAGCTGGTCACACTTGTTTCATTGAAGTGAAACTCCTCTGAGCTTGTTACATAAGGATAATATAATTGAAATTGTTTGGTAGTAAGAAAAAGCATATTGCGATCATAATCTGCGTCTCGCATCTGTAGTCTACTGTACTGTACCTCTGAAGCAATCCACCTACTAGTATTGTTACTTTTAATACTTTGCACATACAGTAGCCTAACTGTACTGTACAGTAACCATATTATAACACTCAGTCTAGCCACGAGTGCTACTGTTAGTTAGCCAGCTGTTCAGCAAACAAGTCGCAAACATGTATAACCAGTAACACGGTTGGTAATTGTTGAACTACTTACAGTAGCCTACTGTACATGGCCTGTGAAAAGTAGCTTCCTAACTAAGAGCAGACACATAGATTTTAAGGGACAAAATATAGTTTGTGGGCTAATATGTGCCAGTGGCATGCAAGTCTGTCATAGCACGGGCACTTGTGGAGGAATGGACGTCTTTGTGACTCACAAATTTCCGAGTTTATAAACTCAAAATTTCTGACTTTTTAAATTTGGAATTTCTGACTTTAATCTCAGAATTTTAGCCCCCTTTTTGAGTCCGATTTTCTTTTGTTTCTTTTTTCTTTTTATGGCCCTAATACGCTGTCGTATTATGTAATTGTACGGAATGCATTACAGGCCAATACATAATGTAATTGGATGGAATGCATTATAGGCCAATGTAACCGGGCTCGTTCTGACCAGGACTTGAACCCAGCACTCCCACGTAGAGAGCAGACGCTCCTACAAGAGACGCTAAAACCGAATGTGCTCTAGCATGCATTGCAAGAGCATCCTATGAGGTGTCGGAGAGTGAGGTTTAACACTGCAGCTACCTGCTGGCCACCGTTACGCCAATACATCATGTAATCAGAATGAATGCATTCACAGTCACCACATTCCGTGATCATCGCCTCTACCTGCTTACTACCTTACTGCTGCCCACATCTGTGACCAGGGCACTCCAATGGTCTCGAGTGTGTGGGCCTGGAGACTGGCAGTTGGAGGCTGGAGTAAACACCCTCTGACTCTTTGCTATCTCCCTACTATTGATATCACACCTCCTTTATGTGACACCTACACACTGGGTCACACTTGTGAAGTGTCGCCATGAAATGAAAACATGGAGACTGATTCATGGCATTGTCCATTATAACATAAGTAGTTGTGGTTGTAGTAATGTATTATTGTTTTATCAAATAGACTTTTAAAATGACAATATAATTTGCGCCGAAACTTTAAGATTATCTTAAACCTCAATATTTAAATAATATACCTTGTAACTCTAGAAAATCACTTCATAAATAAGAATTTGTTCTTACAGTATATCAATGCTACTACTGCAGTAGCATCAGAGCAAGTATCTGCTTAAGTGTTGTAGTAAATATACACTTGCAGATGTAAAAATGTAATAATTTTCATAATTGATTTTTCATACTTTATTATTATTAAATTGGGCACCAACCGGCTTTTCACCAGCTTTGCATAATCTGGGCGGTGACGTGAGCTGGACACACCCTCGTTTTATGCTTCTTTGGTGAACCTTTGAAACATAGTTTGTTCAGATTACTCTCACTCTCGTTGGAGTGAGAGGCTCCTGTTTTTTATTGACTCCTGGGCGTGCCGGTCAAGTTAGCTGTGGATCACAGCTGTAGCGTTTGTGGATGTTCAAAGTGTTTGGTTTGACGGCTGCTGGTGTCTCGTCCGTCTAACACAATACTATCCCGAATTGTAATTAAGACGACGAAACTTAAAAGAGTGATAACTATCAAAGTTATTAGTGATAGAATAAAAATAAAAAATCTTAACGAGGCTTCTCCTTGACGCGACTAACTTCTTAACTACATTGTAGAAAAATGTAACGGGTCCCAGGGAAGAGTCCAGGAACAAGAAAAACGAGATTTCTGAGTACATTACAAGGGTTAACAGAGCAACAGCACATTAACCCTCGTAATGTATTCAGAAATCTCGTTTTTGGCCACACGGCGGCGCCATCTGATTGTGTATGATTTATGTGT
>JAODUG010004536.1:0-10507 GCA_027564795.1 Aphredoderus sayanus
TCCCGAACCTTTTGACGGTCAGTCCGTCGCTGTTCAGAACCAGTGAGCAACGGACAGTATATGAAGTGCGTTAATACGCGATAATAACGCGTTAACGTGCCCAGCTCTAATATATATATAAAAAATCTTTACGGCAAAGAGTGAGGAAAACATTTAAATGCTCCATAAATGAGAATAACCACCGTGTCACTATATGCAAGTATGTATGTATATATGCTTTCCCAGTTATGGAAAATAATTAGTCCACGGCAGTGCACTAAACGTCCCGTTAAATAAAGTTTACATGCAAAGATCTTTTTATAACCACATTCAAAAATAATATTAGGCTACTGAAATGTTCTTGAGTCTGTATGTTAAGTGTAGAAAACAAGATTCACTTTATCATTCTTATTTACGTAAACACATGTATAAACTGACTAGCACAAACTGGTGGCTAAGGGACACTCCAGGAGTAATTTGAAGAATCTCTAAGCATCATATTGCATACTGAGATGGTCTGATGTTGGTAGTTTTCCTTTAGGCTTTCTTCTAAAAATATACTGTATGTATATTTGCAATTAAACTTCAAATGTCCAATATAAAACTAACATTAAAGTTAAAAACAGCACATTTGTAGATTTTATGCTGCAAAACAGTGAATGTCTGGAAAAACAACAAATACCAGCTTGAGAGAAAGATTTTCAGTTCATTTTTTAAATTAAGTTTTCTTATAAACAAACCTATGGCAACTTATTGATTGCCATAAGATATGTACAAGTTACTTCACATACAATACAAGCAGAAGCTCCTACACAACTTAGGTTATTCAAACATCTGAACATCAAGTGAAATCTGGCAAACATTTGCTAAGCATTCATACGTTAATCTTCCTTTAATGATCGGAATGTGGCCTATTCTTTCTCATGCTTAAGACAATATTTTCTGAATTACACCTTCTGAAATAAGAGGCCAAAGCTAATTAAATCCACAGGTCAGTTGTGCCATTGAAATCATCTTGAGCTCCAACTATTTCCCAATGACCATAAATAAAAATAAAAAAAAGTAACAAATACAATTTAGTCAAATATGCCAACCATTTTTGTCATTAAGAATTTAAACCAGTTGTTAATTTATATTTATATAAAATAATAATTGCTATAGGCCTAAAATTGTTGAACGACAAAACTAAAATACAATTGTTTTTAGAACAGTACTACCAGTAGCACCTCAAGTATATGGCAAACCCTGAAATAAGGCAATAGGGGATCCAAAACATACCAATATCTTTCTTGAAAATGTGTTTCTGAACTCTTAAGGCGTGATATTGTCAAATACTTGTGTGCAAGCCTTTCATAAATGGGGGGCAACTTTTGTAAAAATGTGTGTGTGTGTATTCACATGCTGACAGTAAAGATTAATATTCTGTCTGTTAAATATTTTTAATAAATGTAATATCGTTTTTCCATACAGCCTCAATTAGCTTCCACACAAAGCTGCATTAGCCACACAGAGCAGATCAGGTAATGTGGTACCACATTACCTGTACCGCATTACCATTGTGGTAGATGTACATGTATGCTATGGAGAAACAATTTCATTCAATTCCAGTAATAAAATAAAATTCATACTGTGGAATACTTTTTGCTGAATGTCAGCATGATGTTTGACAGGTTTTACTTAAATCTTAATTCATTTGGTCGGACAAGGTGGAAATGTGTTTTTATGAAATTGGTGAATATGAATGCAAACCATAGCACTTACAAACCACATTATAAACACACCTGTCACGTCCGTCTAGTAATTTAAGGAAGACAAAAAGATTACATCTCCGACAGATACAAAAGCCACAATTTGTCCCATTTCTTCAAGTTAGGGTGAGTGATTAAAAAACACAACTGAAGAAAACTAATAGTGAAAACCTTACCAATATAAATATTGCCATCAGGTCTTGGCTTGGAAACACTGATTTGTAAATCTGGCTTGTGTGTAATGTGAATGTGAAATAAACAGTGGTTTTTAGGGGACATGAGATTACTTATAAACTTGAACATGACCTTTGTTATTCTAGTTTTATATGTCGGCTCCAGGGCCACGGGTAGCACTGGATTAAAAGAATCCAGACAGAAAAAGAAAAGGAAGATTAAACACTGTAATTAATCTACACTGGGCTGAAATGCTGAGGTCCAGACTGCAGCTATGGCCTATGGTGCTCTAGATGTAGTCATCATCTACGGGCTCCCCAGGAGTGTCACAGTGATGGAGGAACAGGACCACGACCCTCTGAAACACCCCGCTCTTGCTTTGCCGTCGTTCTGAAATCTCCTCCCCGATCATCTCCATGCAAATGTCCGCTGACAGCTGGCCTTTTCGCCGCGGGGCATAGATTGTGGCTGCAACAGGCCACAAAAAAGTGATTCTTTAAGCAAGCAGAAAAAAAATAATATAATAACCAACTCATTCTGAATGTGGAAAGTATTGGGGGTGGGGGAAAAAAAACTCACTGCTCTCATCATCCTCAAAGTCGTAGCGAGCATACGTGTTTGAATCAGCTGTTCTCAAAGTTCTCAGCCAGGGAAAGTCTGTTACCATGCAGTAGGGGGCACCATCCACTACTCCTATAGAGAAAGAAACAAAAAAGCTCAGCATGTTTCCATCTAATTAATATGAAATTTCATGTTAAAGATAGTGTGCCTTAGCTTTATATTTTTCTGTGAACCCTCTTGATGCCCTTACAATATCGTCTTGAACCAAAAGATGGCGCCATCTTATTGTGTATGATTGTATGGTTATTTTTATTGTCATTGTTGTGTGTCTTTATTTGTTTATTAATTATTTCTTTAAGTATTTGTTTGTTTTTTTGTGCCTTATAACCCTCCTGTTGTCATCAGGTTTGAAACGCACATGTGCTAGCAGTGCACATCATATGTCTGGCAGCTGTAGAATTAGGTTTAGCTCCTATCTGCCACAAAGAGCTAGTGATTTGGATCAGTTTGACATAATGAGGACATAATGAGGATTAAAGCCATAATGCTGTATTAGCATATGAAAATAATTGACAATATAACAAGTAATAACTGAAAAGAGCACAAATACAAATAATATATCCCTATAATCATGAATATTGAAGAAATCAATAAATCCTCAGAATGTCTTGTATGAAACATTGGGTGTATGTGGAAGTGCTTTCTTGCTAAATTGCCCAATGTTGCCTATTCCAAGTTTAAAACAAAACGACACAAGGAACTATCGGTTACCCTCTAGTGTGTAGATTTCTCTGCCCCAAGGATAGTTAGGATACTTCTTGATGTCCTCCTCTGTTCTAGTGGCTTCTGGGAAAAACTCATACTTTATTAACTCTCTGAAAGAGAAATACAAATATTTGTTTAAATCCCAAAGGAACATCTGAACCTGTCTATTATGCTGTTATGAGAAGAAGGCTTATCCACATGTTTCTGGACTGTTTCTGTGCCTGCAAACAGTATTAGTGATAGCATCATTACAAAATAAAAAATAAAAACATTTGGAATATATTGAAGTACTTTCAGAGTTGAATGTTTACTTTGATCTTGTTTTAGGGAAGAACATATAATTTTGGTATACTGTGAAAACAATAGTGTTAAATGAAAATATGCATAGACAACTTTAATTTTTTGATATATTCATATTGATGTGTTAACCTAGAAATTAAGCACCTTTTGTATCAGACCACCCCCATTTTTAGTAAAAGCTGGAATAAAGATTTCTTGTCTGATCTTCTGTCCTCAAACTGTATTGTCTTCAGTGTACAGCAAAAACCAAGGAATTATCCTTGCTGTTCCAATACCTTTGGAGGGGAGTGTATCAGGTGGAGGACAGATTACAGATGTCGTTTCACATCGCACATAAATTACATTAGAAGGCCAGTAGAAGGCGCTAGAGATCTAATTTTCTAATTTGCTGTATGTGGGATGTACGGTTAACAGACTAGTGCCTCTTGCTCTCTCTGTGAGAGCGCAATACAGAAGATTGTTCATGACAGAGTATAATTTACATTCATATTTTTAATGCGTTTGACAGTATAATTTTAGTTTTTTTTATTATGCTTAGTAAATAAATGGATAGGCCTATCCTATCTGTCAGGGACGTGATTATAAGATTTGGAAGATTTATTTATTATACGCTCAAAAGTTAAATTAGACTGTTAGAAAGTACACCTTCCCTTAAAATAATTTTCCATCAAACCTTATGAGTAGACCTACAATATGCTCCGATCCTTCGATGTACTTATGACATGGCTGATAGTAAAATAGTAAATATTAATCTACACAGTTGCTTAGCTCACTTGGTAAAGCTGATTCTGAGATGCTAGGTTCAAAGCTCCATAGGTTCCTTTTTGTTCATATGGAAACATTTTACCTTTAATACATTTTTAGCACAGTGAAGTGAGTATGTCTATGCTTATGTTCTACACTACTCCCAGGTCGCCAGTTAGTAACAAATAGCATCACTACAGCAAAACATTAGAATGGTTCGCTTGAGTCTTTTGCTCAAGCTAAAGTCACGTGATCACTGCACCACAGCCCATGGTCTGGCCAGCTCTTATCCGCTCTGATCAGAGGATAGCCTACAGTATGATTCCACTCACCTAAAATGAGGCTTCACGTAATTCATTTCTATTCATATTAACATGCGGTATCATGTGGTCGAATGTTCATACAATATGCTAACCATAAGCCACATTTTCTTCGAAAACCATCCATGTTAACCCCATGTTAGGTTTCTTTTACCAGAAGCCATTTGACAACCCCGCGGTGTACTAGGCACTAAGGAGCTTTTATTTCAATTTCTCAAAATAAATGGATTAAAATCTGTGCTTGACTATGACATGGACTGAATTCATTGTCTCAAGTAAAATATAGGCTAAAAGCATTCCTCATGGATGTAGGCTACGGTACTATAAGAACGGTCTCCCTTTTTCATGCCGGATTGCTAATTGTGGACTGAGCCGCATGAACTCAGAAATATGTTATGATACTTTAGTGGAACTTGACAAAAAAGTAATGTGATCTACACTGAATACAATGTTGGAACCCGTCTGCCAAGTCGCCCTTTCGGACAGCACTCACTGAAGTTAGTGCAGACTGCACCGAGCTTGTTTTAGTTTTATTCGTTTACCAAACAAATATGAAAAAAAAGGATGCCATACAGTGAAATTGCCAAGCTATTATACGTTTTTTGGATGTGTTTATAAAACTATAAATTCGATCAGTCTTATTTAATCGGGACACACATCCATACACTATTGGGTTTACATTTAGACTTTTAGGTGAGGCGGCGCTCGGCGTTTCGCGGTAGGTAATAATGCTTAGGTTTCCAGCTTTTGCAGCTTTTCTCCTGAGCTCACTTTGCATACTGGATGGAGGATGAATGAGCTGTTGAATTAACATGTCCATCAGAGATAAAAGCACTGCATAGAATAAGGAAAGTCAAAAGAAATTTGAGAGACACTTTTATATCCCATGGGAAAGGCAAATAGATACCTGCTGGCTGGCATGCCCCCAAATAAATTTGAAAATGTCAGCACAGATCGCGGAGAATGCATTTTGGTTTAGCATTGGAATATGTTTATTATCTTGCGACTGCGACATAGGCTACTGTGCTACTGTCGCAAGATAGACATTTTTGTTATTATAGCCTATTAAACATAGGATCATTCTTTTTACTGACCAGTGCTGCAGCTGTGCAGAATGAGAGACTCAGAAGACCCAAAAACCCTATAATAAAAATTCGATCATTGTCTGTTATTTAGCTGGGTTTACATTTAGACGTTTGGTCACACGGTCCCCATGGATTAAGTGACAAAAAACGACCAACGCTTCTTTCACACATTCACCAAGGCGAGGCTGGCCGACAGTGCTATTTTCATCAAAATAGGCAAGGCATTGGAGTGGAAATCATACGAGAAAAACAAATAGCCTATACCTAATAAATAATTAGTAGGGCCTAAAAAAAGTTATTTTTTAAAGAATTAAAAATGATAAATTAATCAAAATGCTGCATATTTTCATTATGGTAAATTACAAGAGATAGGCACCAGTGAGTCTGACAGTACGATTTTCTTAATTTAATTTATTTTCTTTCATTCTTCATACACAGGCAATTCTTGATTTAAAACAAATGAAATATTTGATGTAAAAGAAATATTTTTTGATAGAAAGTCAATGCAGTAGGCCAGGCCTAATTAAAAAATGATTAAAACTAATTAAATAATCGGGTAAAGCAGTTATGGGATGTCACATTGACTGAATCAATAGCTCACCTGCCCAGAAATAAATTTTAAAATATCAGCTGCAGATCATTATAGAGTAGTCCTACTACTTTATATTTTAACATGTAGCCTAAAATAAATGAATCAACACGTTTGCATATTGTCATTATGGTAAAATAGCCTGTGAGATAGTCTACCAGCTCAACTGCAGATTTTCTCAGCAGAACACGTCTGGACATGTACGTTTTTCGTTTATTTCAATTCTTTTATTTTTTCTTTCATATCAGACCCATGTCTGGATGATGACATTGGATTGGAAACAATGAGAGAGAAAAACATATTGCCAAGCCATATGCCACAGCTTCAAGAAATAACTAGTTTACTTAATTAAATAATGAATAAATATGTACATGCAACACTTTTTGTTGTTTGGAATAGTTTAGAAAGTGTCAATCTGTAAGACTGCTTTTAAACCCTCCCGCTGTCCTAAGGCATTTCAGCAGACTACCAGTAGAGGGAGCCAACCACGGAATGTCATGTGTCCGAATGTCCGTGTTGTGGTTGGTGCCGGCTACTGGCGAGTACACCTAGTCATTTTGACCCATAGGACAGCGGGAGAGTTAAAATGTGTTATAGGCTACTGTATACTAAATACAATATACACTGAATAGGCTCCTGTAAAACTAATACATTAAACGAAGGAAAAATGCCATGGGCAGCGTACTTTATTGCAGGCGAGCTCTGCTCAATTGCGTTAAACTCCACCTGGCGGATATTTTGACGAAACTGCACCCAAACGTTGCACTCTCCTGTAATTTAACCACGATACACGTCGCGACGCAGTCGCCACATTAAATGTTGGACATCTGTACCTAAAAATATTTATATTTATATTTATTAATATTATAAATATTAAGGGGTGTATGTTGGTCTAGTAATCTGAGTGTTTGACTCCCATCCAGAAGGTTATGAGTTCAAGCCCCGGAGCCAGACCACCTGCAAGCATCCTTGGGCAGGTGCTCCCAATTGCTCCCAGTGGTTATACTATTCCAGTGGTGCTCCTTGCATGGTTTGCACCGCCATCAGTTTGTGAATGTCCAACTATATGACAAATGTGCTACATGTAAAAGTAAATATTTACCACTTGACACAAGTGAGTATAAAATAGGAATGACATTACAATTAATAAACTAACCCCAAATTCAAAACAATTTTAAAATCAACTTACTGGCTGATGTTTGCTATGGTGTCCATCCAACTGCGAATGCGAACTTTGTTTCGTACATTTGGTGGGTTGCTGAATTCATGCACTATTGCAATGTGATAGGGATAAGGACCTTGGAACATTTGCCGCTCCAATGCCAGAGAGTCAATCTACAAAAAACAAAATGTACACCTTTCAGGATACTCAAGGACATCTTAGATTAAACAATTACAATCCCATTTCCAAAATATTTGGGACAGTATGGAAATGCTATTTAAAACAAGAAGGAGTGGGTTGTAAATTCTATTTACCCTGTACTATATTGTAGTAGTATAGTAGTAGTATATAGTAGTATACCCTGTACAATACATTATTGGATATTTTTTATTTTATTAATATTTTACCTTGAAAATATACAGTCATTTAAAATCTCACTAAGAAGACAGTTGTTTACCACTGTATAACATCGAATTTCCTTTAGTTACACTCATTAACCCTCGTGGTGTCCTTAATATCGTATTTGGCCACCCAGTATCTGATTGTGTATAATTGTGTGTTTTGTAATTGTCATTGCTGTGTGTATTTATTTATTAATTACTTTTTATGTATTTGTTTATTGTGCCTTTTATCCCTCATATTGTCCTCGGGTTTCAAACTTAAACCTTGCTGTTCCAGCAGTGCACATCATATGTCTGTGTAAGCTGTAGAATTAGGTTTAGTGCCTTCTGTCTGCCACAAAGAGCTAGTTATTTGGGTCATTTTGACCCGGAGGACATCATGAGGGTAAAATGTGTGGGAACTGAAGACATCCGTTTGAAGTTTAGCAAGTAGAATTGCACCCTTTCTCCAATTATTTAGGTCTTCATGCGCACAATTGTATGTCCCATACATGTGCCATACTTTCTGCTTCATGATGCACCACACTTTCTTAATCAATAACAGGTCAGGACTGCAGACAAGCAAACCTTGCACCACAGATGTGCACATTACCCATGACATTAAAACTGACATATGTATATTTTAGAACAAGATATATAGCCAAGACTTAATAAAGAAAAAAAGGAATAAAAAAAAGCAATGGCAAGTTAAATTAAAAATTTTCTTAACTGAAATACTGTAGCAGCATCATCTCAAACTGTTACATACTCCACACGACCTGAAATTTAGGAGATTTTCTCCTAAATGAAAGGTGGCACTATATACAAAACATAAGTAGGAATGGAGGAAGTCATTGTTGCAGTTACATAACATAATGTCAAGTAACCTGTAGGCTAAGTTTGGTGTTTGGCTTTCAAGGAGAAACAGCCTGTGGCTACACCTGCTACACAAAGAAAAGCTTAGTCGGACGAGTGGATGCACTTAAGATATCTCATTGAAATACATCTAAATTGTTGTTGCTGAGATTGTGAATAGAACATTTAGAACCATCTCTTATGTTCTAGTCATCAGAAAAGTGGACAGCCTATAAAGGTATAGGAGACATGGAGGATACTTCAGCCTATCATACACGACTCAGCCGTGGTATAAGCCCATAAATTATGTCAAACGTGTGGGCGTGGCCTGGCACTGGCTAAGTGTAAAGCAGTCTTAACTCAATAACTCAATGGCCAAGTCTGACATTATACTTACACTGAGGAATTTGTTGGGAAACTTAACAACATGACTCTGGCTGTTTGCAGGTCTTATAAATATGTTACATAAGTAGCCTACGGTTACTGTTTAAGGAAAAATCTGTAAATATAACATTGCACTAGCGTCGCACCATGTATCAGGTGTTCAGCACAGAGTTGCTTATGTGACAGTGCTGATGAACAGGCTGAGGCTAGTTGTTAAGTGACTTCTGGTCAGCAATGCTACCAATGGAGAACATAGGACTGTCTATTATATTTTCAAAATACTGTTGAATCTACTGAAAATCTGGATGTTTTAGGTTGCTGAAACTGTGGACATGTACAGTGAACAGTACAATCCAAACGAGGTCATGGATATATACTGCTCTGATGATGCATATTTAACTACAGAGAGATGGCAAATATTAGATCAGACCACATTCTGACAGCTTGTAAGCACTTCAATAAAGCTATAATTATCAAATTGTTCTTTGTCATAATTGTAATTTAATATTTATTAATGTTGGTTACATGCTCGTAATAGTCCGTAGTAGACTGCATACGGGCAGGGTGCTACAGATAGCCACACTGCAGGTGTATAATAACATTTAACCTTGACTGGGGGGAGGGCCTTGATGGAGATGCTTTAGCTAAATCATATTGAAAAGATGCTCAACAGGCAATGGGTTTGTCAAACGATGTAGGGTATTATGATAAGTAGCCTAGATATTGTAACATGGTGGCAAGCGAGTGTGTAAACTCAAAGTCATCTCTCTGGTAATCATACTCCCCGAACACCTAGTACACATATAGTGACAAACACTAGCTGCTTTTAGACTCTTTTGCTAGCGCATCTGCTTCCCGTGCAGAGAATCAGTGTTTGAGTCTGAGTGATGTCCAAGCAGGACCGGTCAGATGTTGACATGCCACACAGCTGACCAGACCGTATTATTAAGTTGAACCGAAATTAAATAAATCGGTATAATTTAAAACAATGACGAAAATGTGTTTGTGTATCCTAAATTAGCCCACACAGTAAGTAATGCACCTTACTTACTGTGTGGGCTAAATAAACAACAGGATAAATAGTGAATCCATATTCTCCTGCTGTCCACAACACGGTGACATTTGTGAAAGATACAATATTGCAATATGTGTATGTTTATGCACAACACCACCTCTTGCTTCAGGAAAATTACATTGTCCATTCACTGGTAATGGGAAAGATAGCTGATCAGAATTAAAGCTGGCTCGCAAAAGTATTCATACCCCTTGAAAATGTCCACATTGTGTCATATTACAACAAAAAATTTAAATGTATTTTATTGGGATTTCATTTAATAGACCAACACAAAGTGGCACATAATTGTCTCTTGCAGACTTCAACAGGTATTCTTCTAAGATTGCCCTGTATTTGGCTCCATCCGTATTCCCATCAACACTGACCAGCTTCCCTGTCCCTGGTTC
>JAODUG010004537.1:0-10507 GCA_027564795.1 Aphredoderus sayanus
TTAGCGCCTTCTATCTGCCACAAAAGCTAGTGATTTGGGTCATTCTGACCCGGAGTACATTACAAGGGTTAAATGCTTCACTGACAAGAAAGCATCACAATATTGTAATCTATTACTTAGATAATTTCTGAATTAGCCCACAGCCTTCCTTCTCAAAACCTAATAATAATCAAATGACAAAGTTGTAATGATTAACCATATAAAAAGATTTAAACAAATCAATAAAAAGAGCAGTACATTGTTTATTACTGTAACAATCAATAGCAGTGACAATAGCACTGGCAATGTTGGTGTTTGAAATTGTTGCAGTATGGTCAGGGGGGGCGGGGTTGTTTGTTTTTTGAGAGCATAGGGGCAATCATTTTCTGTTCTATTGTCAAGAAATACTGGTTCTAATGTCAAGATAAAAATACAAGTTAGAGGATAAGCAATAATATCTGAGATATAGTACAGTACATGAACAACATACAGTATAAATAGATTCTTAAACATATAAACATACAAAAGACATACTGATATAGCAACTAAACATGTATAGAATGTGGCTGATATTGTGAATTTTTAATGCACTGTAAACCTAGGTTAATGTACACTGTAGACAAAATACAAAATATATATCAAAAACTATAACCAGATTACAGATATGAAAACCAACATGACAAAATAAAGAATTGGTCCAAAATTAATATTACACCCCCCCCCACACACACACACACACAAACACACACACACACACACAAAATCCTGATGCGAGCCAAAAAAAGCTCAGGAGAAAAAGACATGGAAGAGAGCTCCCTGAACACCATGAATTAACTTTAGCTGAGTGAGTACAGGGATAAAAGCTGCAGGCTGAAATGGAGTTGTTGTTTAAACAAGGATATTGTATTTAAATATATGAGCGTCTGCCAGACATCCACGCCTCTATCTCTTTTTCCATCCCTCTTTCATTTAAATAAATTTTTTTAAGTAATTAATTCAGAGCAAATGTCTGACTTTATTTTGTGTGCTTAATAATGGAAAATGCAATTGCTAATGTTTGGTAACTACATGCTTAATTGTTTTGAAATTGACTTTAAAATATACCGTTTAATTTAGCTGCTCTAGATATTCTAATGGGAAAGTATCGCATGCCCCAAAATTGTCATGTTGTTAAAAATACATTTGTACCTTGCTTGATAATTGAAGCTCAATTGTATTGTCAATTGTGAGTGAAAAGCGTGTAGCACAGAAACGTGTGTGTCTGTACAACAAACAAATCTGCAGTTGTTCTTTGTATCCAGTTAGCAGGTAATTGAGCCAATCTCTCTCTATACATGCTCTGCACCCATGGGGGACAGGCACCACTAGGAATAGCTTACATCAGTATGCAGCAAGAGGATGATTGGAGAAGGGATTTTGGGCTATATAATGTACAGGATATGTGATACAAGTTAATGCTTGAATCCTGTTAAATAATAATACCTCCTTGCCAATAATAGTCTTCCAAGAGTCTCAAGTGCACACATTGTTATATCAGGAATATTATTAATGTTGCCTATTCCATTTTTATGGTATACTCTTCTGTTTATACTTTGAAACACAACTGTGCATGAAAGTATGGGCGGCTGTCAAGGGAGCAGCATAGAAGAGTGCTAAGCAATCAGAAGTCAGGTCCAGTTTTCAAACCAAAAAACACTGATTTCAGAAAACGTCCTTATCCTTATCTATTTCAGCATTTTAACTGTGCTGGAGCAGAGATACAACCTAACAGAGCAGTATTACAATGTGTCTATACATTTTGATTGATTGGTTGAACAAAACCAACCACAGCCTTCCCCTGTTCTCCAAACAGTTGGAACTACAGTTTGAATTACCTTCCCATGGTGGTTACTGCTTGCACCATACCACAGTATCTACTTTACCAGCAATAGTCCAATATGGTTTGACACACATGTCAATATCTTGTTGGACTATAACACTATTACATTTCTGGTTTCCTCATGATTCTGCAAACGTTTTAGGTTAGGCATTATGGTCATAAACTTCGGGCTGCAATGTGAACAGTAGAAAACATAAAAGTGGCTGTGGGTGGTGCAAGGTTGTTGAAGTACTGTAATATACACCAGCACTCAATTATACCTTCTGATCGCAGGTTGAAATAAGACGATTTTACCATGCAAAATCGAATGCTTAATGGAGGTTTAACAGAGGAGAAACAATGGGCTCCATCTAAAGATGTGGATCACCAGCCTCATAAGATCATTCTGATCTTGCGAGCACCACGATTTATTCGGCTGAGCACATCAGTCGAAAAACCCTTCTCAATTTTAATAGAGGCAGTGCAAAAACAGTACTGTGGGTGCTGCAACTATAATGGAATCATTACAGTAGCAGGTGATTGGACTACCTTCAGATAATCAGCACGACAAATGTTTAAAGATTATGTTCAAATGCAAGTGCTTGATAAATGGACCACCTTCAACCAATCAGAACAAGAGCCCCCAGCGTGTCACCATGTGTGCTGGAATAGTTGTTTGAGCTGCAATAAGCTTTCTAAGAAGTGTCTCACTCTGCGTGTGTGTATGTACTTCAGCAACGGGAAGGAAAAGGCTCAATAGATTGCTTTGTATGGCTAATTTGCTCAGCTCATTAAATATTGAGGTGAAGACAGATTTGTGTGATTGCCAATACAGCACCAGCAGTCCTTGTTATGCCTCAGAGCCTGTGAAATGAGAGGGAATGCACTAACACTGAATAAAGCCAATGACATTTGTTAGGGATGGCAGCAAGCACTGTGCACACGAGCAAAACACATTTGGTCAGAAATAAAGAAACAGACACACACAGGAAGCCAGAAACTCACACTCTACTTTCTTGACTTGTCTCGTACTATTTGTCTGTTTATTTGAGTACTGCAGTGGATACATTCTGAGACCCTCTAACATGATGTTTGGAAGACAGACATAAAATAAAGGGCAGCAAACAAGACAGATTGAGAGAAAGGTGCAAGGTGATGGAGAGTGTAATAGAGAGAACAGGATGCAGGACACATGGAGGGACAGTAATAGGGTCAGAAGCCTGTACCCGTTTTTGATGCTGTGAATTTATTTTCAGCATTTCTTTAGTCTTTTCATTAAACATGACTTAATAAGTGGTTTCTGTTCGGAATGCCAGGTGGAAATTATTAGATAGTGTTTATCATCCTTTTACCATAACATGCAAAACTATTTCTACATTTAAAGCTCTCTGGATGGATGTTTGGCCTCTTTGTAGATCATAACTCCTAGTATGGCAGTGTGGCAAAATTGGCCACTTGTGCGTATTGTATATATAAGATATAATGCTGGGAAAATCATTGTTACCATAAGCACTCGGGACGGACACAAAACCCCGTTAACTCTGGTGCTGTAGTAACCTTTTAAAGGAAAATGCTGAGGCAGCGGGTTTGCGTTTGGGTTCAGAGGCATTTCCCTGGCATACTTCCCGGCATCCCTGTGCACCTCAGGAAGTAAACAAGCGACTGTATACACCCTGAACCCTGGCCTCCCTCCCAGCGTATCTCTGCTTAGTATTCTTTAAATATAATTACCCCTTCTAGTGTGCCAAGTGACCCACAATACAGCTCCCCCTTTGTTGTTTTTAGAGAGAGGGAGAGGGAGAGGGAGAGGGAGAGGCTATGTGTGTGTGCTTGTGTGTGCATGTGTGTGTGTATTTCATGCCTATCAATATCAATGTCTGTGTAAAAGCTTGTGCAGGTAGATAATAATCTATATAACATAGTGTAGATCGACGGTGTTACCAGGGTTAGAATACGTGAGGCTGAGCTGAGATGTATCATATTGTGCCAATGTTTTTCAATGAAAACAATTAATCCTGGCCGGGTGTAGTAGTGGTGTACTGTATAGCTATGTAGGCTTGGGTATTGTTTAGACATTATTCCAGTTTTACTCCATGCTATCCATAGAAACATATAAGTTAAGATCGAGTTTAGTATTCATTTCAGGTTTATTTTAGTAGCGTAATTGTCATTTGCTTGTCACACACACTGATTGATTAGCAAGGTGGTGCACGTCATCAATGTAGAAATGAATGATGCTATATACAGCAGATTTGACTGATGCCTGACTAATCAGCTGACTTCTCAGCCAAAAGCTCTCTCTCTATATCTATATATATATATATATTATTATTATTTTTTTTTTTTACAAAATGTCACTTCATTTAGCTGAGGTCAGAGGACCCTGGGCATGGACCCCTGGGCATGGACCCCTGGGCATGGAACCCGTTTGCCCTACTGACGTTTCGTCCCTGGTGAGCAGTGGTGTGCAGCAGTGGTGATGTTCCGAAAACAGCCCAAATTCCCCCCATCGCTACATCTCTGTCTTCAGGAACACCAATCTCCTGCTGTGCCTCCTTAAATGGCCACTTTACCTCAATGAATTGGGTTCAGCTACAATCCTGGCCATTGTCAGATGCAGTTTAGAAGCTATTTCTTAATAGTGCTCCCATTGTTTCTCTGCTCTGTTTTCTCTCCACACATTGCTCTCCTCCTGACTGATAGTGTTGCGACCTCCCTCTGGGAGGTGAAACATTTTGTACGGGAGTTGATTGTTGTTAAAAGAAGCTCTCCTCCTTGCCAAGGACCATAATATAATAGAAAGGTCATGACAAAAAAAAATGTCAACAAGTGCCATGCTCATTAACAGTAAGATTTATTTCTTGCCCTTTATATTGGTAAAGCCCACATACTGAGGAAAAGTAAAGCCACAGCATCTGTGATGTTTGCCGAATTTAATTAGAATTGGAATCGTACAGTAGTTGCCAATGTTTTGACCTTTAAACATTGTGTATATGTTAATGAGTCAGGTTCATCATCTCTGTCCTCAACACCACCACCCCCTCACACATACCCAAGTGTCTCCAGCACTGATTACTGTTTATCAGTATCTTTAATCCACTTGGAAAATAAGTATCCAAGTGCCTTTGCTGTGACAGTGATTTGGCCAGTCTGTCTAGTCATGCACTGAGCATCTGACCAGCTCCATCTACATCAGGGATCTAATTTGTTCTCACTATGCGCTCTGGATGAAAAGTGGCTTTCAACAGGGACCTGCGGGCAATGACTTTTCTCTATGAACCCTTGTGGATGGCAGTTTTGTCTCACTTTTTGAACTGATTTACAAACACAAAGGGAGAGAGTTGGAAAAAGAGTGAGAGATGGACAGAAAAGTGGGAGTGGGTGGTGGGGGATGGGGGGTGGGGGGGCCGACAGGGAAAACATAATGAGGAAGGGCGCAGCAGGAACACAGTTAAAGTTAAACTTTGTGATTTGGGTCCTGACTTGCCATTGTGTTTGAAGCCAGCATTACAAAAACGTCTCTGTTGTAGTTTTCAATTCAGAGAGCACATCACATGGCCCTCCTTCTGTCGAGTACTGATTGGCTGGCACTCCTCTCTGTTCCTCCCCCTGCGGAGCTCGTGGCTCACACCGTTCTCTGTCCCCTCCCCCAATGGCTGCATGCACACTTGTGTTCTAAGCGTAGACACTGAGCTGGAGAGGATGTGGGATTCTAGGGGTGCAAGACAAGTGTATACTTTTAATGTATGAGGGAGACAGTGAACGAAAGAGATTAAAAGAAGAGACAGAGAGAGAGGGGAAGTAAACCTTAGGGGCCATTCTGTTGACACTGCCTGAAAAGAGCTGTTACAGCAGAACCTCAGAAAACAAATGAGAGCTGCCAGGAAGGAGTCAGGAATCAGCTGAGCCTAGCCGGTGTCCTCAGGGAAGATGAAGAGTTTTATCAAAGTTGAATTGCTACTACAATCATTCAGCTGTCGGTTGTTGGTTTTAAAAGCATGTTTTATGGACTTACATGAAACTGAAAAAGGTTATTTCCCTCTCACTATTTCCTAAATTAAACCTCTCTATACAGAACATCGGATGAATGTAACTAAACTTCAGTCTTTGCGATTAACCAGTAAAATATTATATTTTCACTGAGCAAAAGATATAATTATTTGTATCATGTAAAGAATGGGAATTAATACTGTAGTACAATACTGTTAGTGATAATGATAACTGTAAATCTGAACTAACAAATATGCTCTCTTTCTCCACTTTTAGGAAACACTATTTTATTGTGTGCTATCTTCCCCTTCAGAAATATGCGAACTTAGTTCAAGATGAGAATCTAAACTTCCTGTAGCTGAAAGAATACTTGGAAAAATTTATTTGTGCTAGTTTTTATTAAATGTAGAGGCTTGCATCACTGCTGGAACTAGATAAAGTGTGTATTTAACCCTCGCAATGTCCTCTGGGTCAAACTGACCCAAATCACTAGCTCTTTGTGGCAGATAGGCAGATAGGTCTGCTGAAGGCGCTAAACCTAATTATACAACTTACACACACATGTGATGTGCACTGCTGGCACAACAAGGTGTGTGTTTGAAACACAAGGACAACAAGAAGGGTAAAAGGCACAAAAAAAACTACAAAATACATAAAGAAATAATAAATAAATACACTCAGCAATGCCAATTGAAAAACACATAAATCATACACAATCACATAGCGCAGCCGTGTGGCCAAAAAAGAGATTTCTGAGTACATTACGAGGGATATACACTTAAAATGTTTTTTTTTTAGGTATATTTGTACTGTGGAGTGAATTACAGTAGTAAATGTAAATGTGCATTTAAATGTAAATATATGATTACAGTAGTTGATGTATAGGTGATGTATAATGAATTACAGTAGCCTACAAATGTACTGTATAGTGAAAAACAGTTATCCTACAGTTGTAATAAAATGTATTAATTACATCAGTGAGTGTAAAATGAGCAAAATACTGAGACCATATGCCGAAAATGAAAAATGTTTATTCCAAATATTGTAGAAAATATAATGACTAGATTTTTGGGAGGGATGTTTGAGTAATTTAAATAAACTAATTCAATATATTGCAAACTTTATTAGGAATATGAACCCTCATATACATATAATTCAGGTAAAAATGACCCAAATCACTAGCTTTTTGTGGCAGATAGAAGGCGCTTATGATGTGTACTGCTGGCACAACAAGGTGTGGGTTTGAAACCAGAGGACAACAGGTTAAAAGGCACAAAAACCAACACAAATATATAAATAAATAATAAATAAATTAATAAATAAAGCATGTCTTTAGAAAGCCAAACTTTGTGACTAGTTTTCTTTTTTGAGACTGACAGGTAATTTCCTCTGTTCTATGCATAAGGAGTAGGTTAAGATGTTTGAATCATTGGCACCGGGTGTCACTCGAAACTGCAAAGACATTATTTTAAGACAAGTCATTATCTTAAGTGGTTTCACTCAGCTTTTTACCTTTTAGCAGATATTTCAGAACCTTTCTAAAATGTTCTAAACTATTGATCAACATTAAGCCACTCAATTGCAATTGATGTTACTTTATACCACTGTAGAATGGGCCTCTCAAAGAATATAGTGATAAATGGGGTATTTCATTACAGAAAAACAAAGGCTTCACTATACCACCTTGATTTGTAACCAAATCTGGTTGAAACGGGAATGGATTCAAGGTGTGCAGTTATGCCCATGCATGCTCAGAGTAGCATTGACCTAAACTACTTACAGTAGCTGTACATGTTTTCCAGTCTGCACACAGAAATGTGAATTTGCAGTGCAGTAGCAGTATAACAGCAATTGGTGGTCATAAATGTCACTTTAAAGTGCTCAGAGAAGAGTCCATTACATTACTCAGGTCCTGAAATACTAATTGAAATACTTGAAATTATCAAAAAATAATCCTGTACCATAAAATGCATTATGCGTGTGTTATCCTGGCATGTACTGTATGTATGTTTTGTTACATGTCGTAGCACGAACTGTGTTCAACAGCATGGAACCACTTTTCCATACGAACAGTGTTGTATTTAATCAGAGATAGTAAATTCAGATCAGGGATGACCACACAGCCTGATATCATCTAAATGCAGATTATATTCATCATCAACCCGCACACTTCCACTGAACTCTGTCATAGAGCTCTTTTTTCTTTCTCATCCCCTCACTGTTATCTCTCTTATATCTCGCAGCAGATCTCTCTTCAAGCTGTACCGCCTCACCCCACCTTTCCCAATACTCTCCCCACCTGATAATCACTTGAAATATTACTGATAATAGGAAAAACATAACTTGTTCTGCCAATATAAAACTGGAACCTTGAAGAATTTGTGGCTGCATGTTTTGTCTTGGGCATGTGGTTGTGTTGCTGTGGGACAGAGTGGACTTTCTGATGTTTGTTTACCTTGTGCTCTGTGGGAGGGGACAAGGGCTTCTTCCATAGATGAGGGCAAGATGCAATCTCATATGCTATCTTCTTGAGCACAGGTTATTATCAGTTGTACATGCACTTCCTTAATACTGTATTCATTGGACACACACACACTCACACACACACACACCTGTACAGAACCACATAGCACACAGATGCCCACACACGTGCGTGCACACACACACACACACACACACACACACACACACACACACACAAAATGAATGCTAATGTTAGACTCTTGAAGTTATACAAAATACACACACTGAAATTCAAGTGATGTTGTTCAATCTCTGCATTTCTGTGCTCATGTTGTGTTTGTTTCTCAAAGACTCTTTATCAGACTGTAAAAAAAATTCTGGGGATTGCTTTCCCTGCATGTGGTATGGCTTCCCTGTAGTGGCAACATCCGCGTGACAACATATCTTTGCTACTCCACTCTTTGATAGTCTGCTTAAATTCAGCCAGATTCATTTGGCAGGGTTGTTGCAACAAATGAGTGGGAAAGAGACAAAGAAAGATTGAGGTTACAAAGAGGAATAAATAATGGAAAACAGTGTTGGTTTTTTGATACAATTTCAGATTTAATTAGCAGACAAACGTGGTTTTAGTTTGGGTAATACAGCACACATTAGCAGTAATATATGTTCTTGTTAGGTGCTGCAGTTTCAACTGCCAAAATCACACTGTATTTTCACACTGTAATATTGTAACTACATATTGACTTTACAATACTGTGTAAAAGCTGTATAAGATATAAGATATACAGTATGTATATAATCAATTTATCCCATGTGGTTCCAATGAGATATTTGCTAATAATTAATCTGAATGGCATTAAACTAAGAAGAAATGGTGGAGAGGTATGGTCTGGCAGGAGAGGTATGGTTTGGCGAAAAAGGCTGCAGCTGTGGCAGTTTCAGTGGCAAAATCTAGGACATGGGAGGAGTTTGGAGAGACCATGGAGAACGACTTTCAGCTGGCCTCAAAACAGTTCTGGCCAACCATTCGGCAATTCAGAAGAGGAAGGCAGGAAACCAGCCAAGCTGTTCAAAGCAAGGCTGGGGAAACGCTAATGTCAACTGAGGACATTGTCGACAGGTGGAAGGAGCATTTGAGGAAATGTTGACCTTCCACATGCACGAACACACACAATAGTGATGAAATTCATTATAACTGGCTTTGACCCCAGTAAATCCAAGTGACACCAGCATGCCTTCATTTTTTAGCTTTTCTAATAATGTTGGTCTTACTGGGATGTTATTAAGAGCACAGTGGGTCTTAACCTTTGCTGCAATAAGAGACCCCTCTTCCTTCCCATTCTGTAAACTTTCAGTTTGGTTTTATGTCTCACAACTAGACACTCCAGAGTCTACAACACGGAGTGCATTATAACTTTACCTACAGTATATGAGAAAGTCAAATTTGGACTGTAAGATTACTTAAGGACTTTTTATAATATTGTAAGTCATTATTCAATGGCCAAAGTGAGATGAGCATAGCAGGGACATAATTTTGAAAATGAGACATGTTATTGTTTCTCAAAAATCACTTTACTAAAGTCTATATTCTTTACCTTCATTACAATATCAATTTAAACCTAGGCTATTACTACTGCAACATCACAGTATGTGGATGTAGGGAATGGGCTTCACCCATTCATCTCTTTCCGCTCAATTTTCTAAAAGTCAGCAAAAACAAACTGACGTCACCCAGTTTTGCTCAAAAAAACTTGTTTAGAAATTTGCTTTCAAGTTACAGCTTTCAAAATGTTTCACAATCCAATAACTGAAGCCTAGCTGCTTACGTAAGTTAGGCATTGTATTTGTATGGAACATTCTCCTCTGACTTCAGTATTTATGTGGCTGTGTCTACATTCATATTTTTCTTCGTCAATCATGCTAATTTGCTCTACATCAGCTATTATTTAGTCAATCTTTTCTTCCTTAGATATCCTCCAGCTATGATAGAACCAAGAACAAAAGGAATATATTTATTCAGGACTTTGTGAAAAACCCAATTAAGTTTTAAATCTGTCTATCCACCCTTTCATGCTGTATGTTAAAAGGTAAAGTTAAGGTAGAAAAGTTTATTTTCTGTAAATCATATGTAGCATCTTTCCGGATGCTAAAATATTAATATTAACATTCTTAAACATTACAACATCCTAAACTGTATAGTATAGAAAAGTGTGTGTG
>JAODUG010004539.1:0-10505 GCA_027564795.1 Aphredoderus sayanus
TTACACACACATATGATGTGCACTGCTGGCACAGCAAGGTGTGAGTTTGAAACCCGAGGACAACAGGAGGGTTTAAAAAGAACGAAAAAACAAACAAATACATAAATAAATACACACAGCAATGACAATTAATTATATTAAGGACAACAGGAGGGTTAATTGCTGCCATTCCTGTATGAAAGCTGCAATATAAATAGTTTATTGTTATTATTATTAGTATTATGATTATAATCCAATACACTTTTTGTGAAATTCAGCGTCTATCTCCTCACGGTCCACTAGCTGTCAGTTATGTCTCCGCTGTACAGCTTCCTGCAGCCCTGGCTCTGTAAATTGGAACACAAACAAAGTGGTGCAGTGCAGACCGCACCACACACTATTCCAGCCATGGCAATTTGTGTTGGGAGGCAGAAATTACATGTTGAGTTCAAATATCAACAGTCTTTCTCCAGCATCCCTTATTGACTTGAGTGCTGTTGGAATATAACAATCTATAATCTATAATAATCAATAATAATCGTAACATGTTGATTTGCTTAGCAATAGTTAATCTGCTTTTAAACAGACAAATTTAGTCAAGGTAGGGGCAGGCTATGTGAAGGGGATACCTTGAAAGTGGAAAAGTGCTGAGACAGAAGAAAGCAGGTCTTGATGGTCTAAGGGAGTCAAGTTGTGGAGTCAGATAAGCACGAAGTCAACTGATGCCTGTGTTGTTTGTTCTTTTAATGAGCAGCTTTCTCAGGAAAGGCCCAGTGTAACCGTGGTCGCTCCGACCGGGACGCAAACCCGGGTCTCCCGCTTAGAGAGCAGACGCTCCTACAAGACACGCTAAAACCCAATGGGCCCTAGCATGCATCGCCAGAGCGTCCTATGAGGTGTCGGAGAGTGAGGTTTAACACCGCACAGCTACCAGCTGGCCACCGTTACACTAGCACCAGGCAGAGATTAAAGCTGGTGACTTGCAGACCAAGGCTCGTCCTCTCAGAATCGCCAACTCCACCTTTAATGTTTGTCTATATTAATGTGGGCCAGGGTGTGGTCAGTGTGGTCAGACTTCTTGAACTGACGAATAAGCTGTTATTGGTCAGGGACAAGAAACTGAGGCCCAGAGCTCTGACTTGTATTGTTATATCTTTTATTAAAACCGATGTGTTAACCTGAAGATTTTCCTCCTAATTCAAACTCCATCAACGAACTCGCAGGAATTGGGACCTGAATTAGCCCAAATTCCTTTAGTGTATACCAAGGAGGTTAAATTATGTTTAACCACCTTCAATGTGAAATCACAGCTGCTATAAAGTGCTGCTACACTAACAACTAGAGCATTAATAATTCTAATTTGAACCCTCGTAATGTACTCAGAAATGTAGTATTTAGCCACTTCACCATTTGATTGTGTATGATTTGTGTGTTTTTCAATTGGCATTGCTGTGTGTATTTATTTATTTATTCATTATTTCTTAATGTATTTATGTTTTTTTGTGCCCTTTACCCTTCCTTTTGTCCTTGGGTTTCAAACTCACACCTTGTTGTGCCAGCATTGCACATCATATGTGTCTGTAAGCTGTAGAATTAGGTTTAGTGCCTTCTATCTGCCACAATTAGTGATTTGGGTAATTTTGACCCAGAGAACATTTCGAGGGTAAAGTAAGTGCATTAACTATATCCATTAAGAATTTATTAATTTACAGTTAGCAGACATCTATTCTGTTATATTTATATTGTCTGTTGAAGGCACATTATAAAACCTTTTATAGTTGGTTCACAAACCAACAATGGTTAATGGCTTGTTAATTTTGCTTTACAAGTCATGAGAGGGAATGTGCAAACAAAATCCATTTTCCAAGAGTATTTTTAATAAAATTACTGCCATTAAATAGTGCAATGCAAATACAATTTCGGATGAACACTACATCTAATGACATGACCCACATGGTAATGACAATGATGATATGGCTGCGTAAAACTGGTTCCTCTTCCGTTTGTGTAAATCTTTTGGATAAGCTCGGATGTCATTTGAGATTATTCACATAAAAAAGCCACATTATAAACCATATAATTTACATTGTGGTGAGCAATACCAACTTTTACAATAACCTTTTTTTTTTTTTTTATACAAAAACCTGCACATTTCCTTAAGATACAGTAGAGTAACTGCTGTCTGCAGCTGTCAGAAGAAAGGAGGTTTCTGCTCCTTAGCTCACTTGCATTGAGGACACTTGAACTGAGGACTAGTAAAATAAGAATAACTAAAAATCTAATTGATAAAAACGGTCTAACAATGTTAACATTCAACAGTGACAACAATTTATTTAGAGATGAACGGAGTGGACAGCCATTCCACTGGTGTTTGTTTGAAAGCTAGTCACTCGCTGTGGAGACCACAGCCATCATGATGACACTGTACACCTCTGTCTGCTTAGCCTTCAGTGTCAGGGTTGCACAGGCATCCACCACCTCAAGGGGCTGAAACATGCTCACACATACAAATGCATAATAAATCAGTGGACTCTTAATGACAAGTTCCTGACACTGAAGCATGACATTTTCCTTTCATTAATAATCCCAACTAATTTTACACTATTCACATAGATATTTTCACATTTGCTCTTGGCTCTTTGTATGGCCTGAACAACAATTATGCGGTGTTGAAGTCATTGCTCACCCACCTTGAGTCCACAAGGGGGCATCCATGTGACAATGATGGAGCGCGTCTGTCCAGCTTCCAGCAGGCCACTGCTTGGTCGTACTGTGAAGCCTCGCTCACGCAGCACTTCGGAGTTGTCCCATTGAAACTCACAGTTCTAAAGACAGAACAAGCTACAGTATCTTTCCATTGTAGTGAACTTTGGCAACAACGCTATGCGGATGTATCAGCGTCTAAAAGTATCTGAAATATGAAAGACTATTTCTAGCTATACCATAACGTATCATATCTGGCAAAATATAGCAAAAGCAGACACTTATCAAAAGTTTGATACAGACACTGGGTGTTTATCAATGTCAAGGATGCTTCCTTAGTAGTATGGATCCTTCCAAGTCAGGTCCTTCAGAGGCTAATGTAACCCAGGTCAAAGTATAATATAAGAAAATAAATACTTCATTAATTTAATAAATAAATACTTAATAATTAAAGTTGTTAGCCAATCGCATTGCGGCAGCCGGAAGCTTGCGCTAGTGAGAGGCTGGAAGCCACGGCATAGTGGAGACCTGTTTCCGTTTGGTAAAGAAATAAGTAATAATAAATCACAAGTTAATCGGTTTAAATGTTATAAAACATATAGTGACTTCTACAGTTTATCAATCACTTATAGATGTGTGTTTAGAGAGAATACATCCGCAGTGTTATATTGTGTGAAAGTTGCCGTGTGTTGCTGAATGATCTGGAATAGGTGAGTTACTGTATACTTGTGTTATGCGGAGTTATTTATGTTTTATTCAAGGATAACTTCTGAGAAACACAAATCATGAGAAGTACAGATGGGGAAATGATATTATAACTTTAGGAGTGTTTAATTGCTCAATATTTGTCAGTAGCTTTCAAAGCCACTATGAACCAGACAGCATGTCTGTTGTTCATGTTTTGTCACATTCGATGTAAGTTCGAATATTGCTATGTGTATTTGTATGTATGTATTGTGATGCTAATAGCAATATAAAGGATATCATTATCTCTTGTTAATAATAGGAAGGTTGTTTTTGTGTTTATATAAAATGTTAGTTTTGGCATTGTTTATATACACAGGTCAGATATTTTGATGTGTTTCATTGATGGCGAGCTATCCCAGATGAGAGCTGCGAAGTGGATTTTATCCCAGATGAGAGCTGAGCAGTGCATTTAAAGTCCCAGGATTCAAGAACTGAACTGTCAACTTTATTCCTTGCCACCGTGGTAGGGAATATCAAAACAAGATCATCCATACATCCTTGCCACGATATATGCACCTACATACACACATTCACAGTTTACAGACTTCTATATTTTTTTGTGACTTGACTTGAATATATATAAACCCTACATCATTTTACATAATAGAAAGGACTCAGCTACAAAGCTAATTGTATGGATATACTGAACATTTTGTAGATCTTGTATTTTCTTTCTTTCAAACATGTAATCCAATGTCTTCTCTTTTATTTAATTGCTTGTAAAAAATAATATACCTGTTTATATTTATCTTGAGTCTTGTTTTCATTGGGTATTGTGATCAGTGACTCCATTCCTCCTAGTATTACCTAGTAATCTTCTGAAGTTGAATTTGGCCTATTATCTTTTTATTTTTATATTGTATCTATGTTACACTAGGCAAGACTCCTTCCTAGCAGCAAGTCATATGGTTCTTCATGGTTACGTGCCACACTACATAGAATATAGCAAACTTTTATGAATACCTTTTTTCTATCTGCATAGGCCTACTGTTTCACAAGCTCAATATTGGTTTATAGATTAATTGGAAATAAATATGCTTAACCCTCCTGTTGTCCCTGGGTTTCAAACGCTCTACGTCAGTGTGCCAGAAGAGGGCGCCAACCGCGGCACTCATATGTCCGTGTTGTGGTTGGCACCCTCTGCTGGCATTAAAAAGTTAGTGCACTAGGTAATTTGGACCCATAAGACAACAGGACAAAATTATATTCATTGCTTTAGCATGCATTGCATGCATTTTTATGGTCTCAATTGATATCCCGCTTGAACTTTAGAAATGGTGGTTGATTGAATAATACTGAATTAGAATAATACTTTATTTTTCTAATGTAGGCTTAGGCCACAATAGACATCCTGACGAGGATGGAGGACTTTCCCAGGTTCCGAGCAGAAAATGTTATTGGAAAAATAATAATTGACCAATTGCTGTGGTTTTTAGTTTTTCTTATATTCTGTATTTCCTTTTAATTTTAAGGTAAATTGCAAACATTTTTGGTTATGGTGATTGTTAATTTCCTGAAGTCTAAAAACAAAATGTTATTGTCCCACATCTCATACATATATACAGACATAACACCGGTAACGTGCATGTGTAAACACACGCTAACAACATACGACGTTGCGCGGAACCGTGACATATGTTGGGTTGGGAAATGCTGCTGCATTTCAATCATTGTTATTTTGCGTACAGATAAACATTGATTTTGACTTTCAATATTTATCTCTTCTGGTGTTTGTTAATATTGCTTGTAATGTCATATTTCCCACTTAATAATTATGTGTTTTAGGAACTCATGATGCTGTGGAACAGTGGCCATGGTGCCTCTCAGAAGAACCACCAGCTGCATGGTTCCTGTAGCACTGTGGCCTCTGATCTGAGCTATACCTCCTCAGCTCCTGATGAAATGCTGACTCTGCGGCAATGCACTAGAAGACTGTAGTTTATGAGATAAATGTTTTTCTTTTGATATTTATTGTAATTATATAATTGTAACTTGCCATTTGCTTTGTTTTACTTGAATACATTATCTATTTTCCCTTGCATGGATGGATTAATTATAACCTGTTATGTTATACAACATGCATATCACAGTGTTAGTTTAAATGTTCATTACCACTTTCACAGTAAACAGACATTTTTGACAAGCGGAAGCTCTGCTGCTTGCAATGGCGTGTGGAAAAACAAATGAATGGGCTATACCATCAAATTAAATAAAAACACATGCAGGTTGTCTTATTGTACCTCATAAATCAATGCTTCACCACAGAACATGGCCATTCCTATCTCAAGTAGTTCCAGTTAAGAAAAACAGTTAAGACTAATGACTAAGAACTTGATGAACTTGATGTGACAGTTGGCTTGAAGCCCGGCCCCAGGGCCGTAAATCACTGGGTGCCTGTCAGGCTCGAGCTGAAACGCAGGGCTCTACATCTAGGTGCCTTGACTAGTGACCTTCCCATCTCATAGCACTCACTCCAACTCAAGTTGTCTAGGACTATCCTTTAATCTTCTTGCTGTTCTCTCCATTTAACCCTCCCGCTGTCCTATGGGTCAAAATGACCCGATGCACTCGCCAGTAGAGGACACCAACCACAACAGTTATATGACATTCCGCGGTTGGAATGTCATACACCAGCAAGTGTAAGACCTGTTCTTCTATTGACAATGTACTAATTTTAAGTCGCTTTGAATAAAAGCATCTGCTAAATGCCATAAACGTAAATGTAACATCAAAAGAAATGGTCAAAGATTTTTGAGAAAATCAAGGAATGGGAAAGGTTTGGAGAACAACATCTGGCTGTGTGTGTGGTACCTTCTGGTCGGGCTGTGTGGTGAGGATATGGCCCACCTCAAGTGTCCCCACAGCAGGCTGGATAGGCACCTCATTGCAGTCTGCTCGCAAGGTCAGCAGCACACACTTTCTGTCTGTCTCTGACATGGGAGATACAGGTTAACTTCCTCTCGCTCCCTATGGAAGGTTGACAGTCACATTGCATACACACAATACACAAAAAGACATAATGTCATTTTTTTGTGTCACACACACGTTAGTTTCTTTATAATGTTGTTGTTTGGATTTATTCAAACTAAGTAAAATGTATTTGCACTTAATTAAAGGCCCAATCAGTATTCCTGCATGGACAAGTTTTGCCCCACTGAGGAATGTTTCCTTCAATTATTTTCATGTTTTCCTGTACTTAACGTAAAACTGCGGAATATCACATTTAGCTCCACATGGTGACCTTTTCATTTGGTATTGCATCCCAATAATGTAGGTTATTATGTAGGCTAATATTACTGCATGAGCAGACCTTTGAGACAGGGTAGTAGAGGTAGCTGTGGGCTTTCGATGGGCACTGCCAGTTGTTCTCCCCCACAAAGGTAAACGGTACTGGATGAGGCTGCACCTTTTAGATCCATCTTACACACCGTATCCTGGAGTACATGAGATGGCAATCATAAATCATTTCAATCTATCTGGATTTAAGCAGCAGGACATTTTAGTCATGATGGCTACAGCTCATGTTTAAGAGTAACATGGCTGTTCTAATGACCCAATGACACAAATCATACAAAAAGAGATCCTCGGGACATTTTGTGCCATTCAGTTTTTTATTTTGAAGCCATTTTGGCTGTGTCAAATGACTGTAGTTAGACTTTTCCAGAGGATATTAAATTTTTTTATTGTCGTCTCAGTTCCTTAAATTAGCGTAAAATTGCCAAGCTACACATTTCATTTTGTATTGGTATATTTACATTTTTAACTTTTAAATTTGTCCAACAATTGCGCTACATTTTTCCCATCGAAGCATGGAGCAAAAGCTTTCTGCAAAGGTGCCTTGCTACTGAAATGATAATTTTGTGTTGCCACTCTAGAAGGCAACTAATTCAATAATAAAAACGATGAGAAACAAGAATCTAAACAAAGTTGTTTGTTTTGGTTCTCGTTCAGGTTGTTTATGCAGGTGCACTGCAGCCATGGTTCTAATCATGAGCAATACAATTACAATTAGATCATTTAGCAGACGTTTTTATTCAAAGTGACTTACAATGAGTACCATTACACGTATTACAAGGAGCAGTTAGGAGGTTAGGCATCTTGCTCAAGGATGCGTATGTATGTGCCCCATATTTCTGAATGTAAAATGACAAAAAATAACATCCTTTCATTGGATACAGTGCTTGTGTGTGTTGGGGGAAGGAGGAGGACCTTATTCGGGAGCTCCACGGTGAGCCTGTCGGCATAGTTAACAGATGGATGATCCGGCTGGAAGGTGACAGTGATGTCCTGGCTCATTCCAGGAGCAATGGTTCCCTCTGTAGGCATCACCCTGAACACACACAATCCGTTGTAGTTCTGGGGTCCTGGTACATAAGGAATTGAGAACAGATTATGATAATAAATACGTTTAAAAAAAGAAATGTCTTAACCCTCATGATGTCCTTCGGGCCAAAATGACCCAAATCACTAGCTCTTTGTGGCAGATAGAAGGTGCTAAACCTAATTCTACAGCTTACATAGACATATGATGTGCACTGCTGGCACAACAAGGTGTGTTTGAAACCTGAGGACAGCAGGAGGGTTAAAAAGAACATAAAACAACACAAATACATAAAGAAATAACTAATAAAGACAAGACAATATTATAAGGGCATCACAAGGGTTAAGTCGATGGCTAATAAATACTACTGTGAGTTTCCAATATACCATCTATAGTACAGCAAAAATGGTAATCCATGGAAAATGTCACTATGAGGATAAATACTATATGTTCTATTACACTGTAAGTACAGTGGCTTGCATACAGTAAAGTAACTGAATATAGGCAGGATGGGGCTGTGGTCTGGGGGCTCCACTGCCAGCACAAAGTGATAGGTGGCCCTTTAGCCTGCTTGAGATTGATGACCAAAACCTACCTGCTCTGTATTACTTGGAATTGTACTCAATGGATGTAATAAAAGCATCTGCTAAAATACATAATTAACGCATTGACACACACATTCACCTCTGGAAAACTGGAGGCAAATATCGCATCTATTCATAAATGTATATTTTCCAAAACGGACTAGTAGCTATAAGCAATCCCATGTGGGGTTAGGCCTTACCTACGATGGGCTTGATCTTTGTGTAAGGGTGGTTAAGCAACAACTCAGTGCCAGTCTGAGAGCTGACCTGAGACAAGCTGGCGAGCAGCACTTTGAAACTCATCTTGACTGTTGAGCTGTTCTGGAGCTGAGGCAGATTAGAGGTATTAGCTTATTATCTTAATAACATTTGATGAGTGCATTGCTTAAAAGAATATTTGAAAAAAGTATGTATTCCCATTCCTTTATAGGGAATGTGACTGCATGTAGCTTTTTTCTGATACACTGAGTTGTTGATTGGGGATACTGTACAGTGTTTCTACCTATTTTTGATCCCCTATCAACTCCAGAAATTCCTATAACACTAAACACAAAAACAGTAATGTTGCAGTTAAATTCACACATTTATAAAACACATTTATACTGTGAGATGCATAAAAAATATATATGGTACATACATAAATATTGAGTATTTTCCCATTATGCCGGGCAACATTGCACGCTGTGTGTTATGTTTCTGTAGGCAGCATTGCAGGCCAGAGGCCATTCTCAGAGCCCTCTCCAGTACTACAGGCTGTGGAGAGTGTACTGACCTGCAGCACCTGCAAGGCTTCCTGCCCAGGCAATACATAACCAAAGTTAAGAAGCCCTCCAGCCGGGGAGCAGGAGATGACAGACTCCACCCCTTTCCCGCACAAAGTAACATTGAGTGTCATCTTTGGGTTGCAAACCTCTAGAATCTCTCGATACTGGGGGAGGAAAAGCCAGGTTCACACTGATGGATAGGATAACATGGCCAATGTACAACAAGAGCTGGTGGTGCATAATACACAACTGCACTCTTAGATGCACAATTAGATGTAGTTGCAATAAACATTAAAATGTAACACTGTCAATGGTAGTGTCTGTTGCCCTAGTAACACTCTTCTGAGAAATTATTAATTTATTAGAGTAAAACATAATCTTACGATCACGTAATCTTAATTATCCTGGAGTTATGTAAGTGGATGTTCAAGATTACTGGTTAACTGGGCATAGGGACCTCTAGTGAGGCCAGAACACTACTGTAAGAATATTTTCCACCATTGCACTACCAGCTTACTACACTAGCAGTTTACTACACTAGCACACAACCATTATCAATAAATCATTGTAAGGGGTCTCACATTGGTTTAATAGAATTAGAACAAAACCTTCAGGTCATAATTGCAGCAGTTTAATGCTACAATGTCCTTTATGTTGACCAATGCAAAACCAATCATGCAAAAATACATATAAAAGCTAATATGTTAGCTTTAACCCTCCCGCTGTCCTCAGGTTTCAAACGCACTACCTTGGTACGCCAGCAGATGGCGACAACCATGGCCTGTCATATGTTCATATGTCTGTGCTATGGTTGGCGCCTTCTGCTGACCCCAACAAGGTAGTGCATTAGTGCTGGGTAATTTTGACCTGTAGGACAGTGGGAGGGTAAACATTATCTTAGTCAGCTTAACTGACCAACCTTTTTACCCAGTGTGGGCATGAAGGATACACACAAGGTGTGACTCTGGCCAGGTGCAATGCTTCTGAGAGCATTGAGCAAGCAGAATGGACCATTCAGGTCCAGAATGGATGACGTCAGCTTGACAATAGGTCAAGAAAAGCAGTGAGGTCAGGAAAACGTATTCACACTTCTAGTTATATAGTTATTTATGTCTGGTTATATGGATGCATCTTAACCCTCATGGTGACTTTTGGGTCAAAATGACCCAAATCACTAGCTCTTTGTGGCAGATAGAAGGCGCTAAACCTAATACTACAGCTTAGACAGACATATGATGTGCACTGCTGGCACAACAAGGTGTAACTCTGAAACCCAAGGACAACAGGAGGGTTAAAAGACAAAAAACAACACAAATACATAAATAAATAATAATAAAGAAATAAATACACACAGCAATGCCAATTGAAAAACACACAAATCATACACAATCAGATGGCGCCGCCGTG
>JAODUG010004540.1:0-10504 GCA_027564795.1 Aphredoderus sayanus
TTTTCAAATGTAAATTCACCAAATTGATCACAATATGACTATACCATTCTCTGGGTGTTATCAGCAAGTCTATTTAAGTCTATTTAATACATAAAACAGTCATTGGTGGGAACATTTTTCACCCAGTGGTTGTTAATCACTAGGGTCAGAAGGAAGTGAAGGGTCATGAGTTATGTTTACATTTGGAGGTGAAATGCCAATAGGAATTTTGCCACATGGTTACTGTCTACAACACATTCACTAACAGACTATTCACATTACGGTTCACAGACAAGAATATACTTTGTTCCCCAAAAATATCAATACAGAGTTGGTGGCGGTTATATAATAGAGACTGAAACATCCTCTATAAGGAAACGTAATGGTTTCAGAAACAGCATTATCTGCATTCTCAGCATATTCAGTACAAACATAAGCCAACAACGGAAGCTGTTTGGCACTGTATTTATATTGAGAATATTGCCTTATACAGTCCCCTCCTAAAGTATTAAAAACAACCAATGCTAATTTAATTGTTTTCACTATACACTGACGACAGATTAAAAGATGTACATGAGAAAACGAATAAGAATTTCAGCTTTTATTTACTGATATTTTCATCTATAGTAGATCTTTAAAACTCAAAACAAAAGTACTGGGACGTGCCTGACAGGTGTTTGTTTAAGAAGAGAGCAGCAGTCTAGAAGCTATAACACAAGATGCAAACTACTCATCGTAATAATTGCAATCGTGAGATTTAATTTACAGTATAGAGATGAGGCCCAAAGTTCTGGTACAAAGTTTTATGGACTGACATTCATTTGCAAAATCTCATTTGCATAAATGTACAGACAAATTTGAAACATGGGACAATTGTTTTCTTTGCATAGGAGTGGTATTGTGATGGTATTGTGATGTTTTTACACTTTTTTCAGTTACTGCGTACAGTACATATCAGCTGATGATCAGAAGTGGCTGATGTATCCTTATATCACCGACTTTAAAATTGGTTGTAATGATATTTCTAAAAGTAGTATAGTATGTGAATATTGTACAATTTATTATTGTAGTATACAGTATTTAGTATTCTACTGCACCACATATTGTGGCAAATATGTAGCAAATCAATAACGTCATTTGGCCCATAATCTATACTTAAATTGATAAAGTAGCAGGCAGCATATCCATTTCAACTCAAAGATGTTTCTGAAAACTGGAATAACTATCTGGCTTATAATTCCAATAGTTGGTGGTGTGAACATATGCTAACAATACATTTTTTATGATGCTTTGAAGAAATAACAAGCGAAGGAAAATACAAAAACTATTCAATATACATTTCTTTTCTTCTGTTTCTTTCCTGCCTTCAGCAAATATTCTTGAAAGTATTGACTTTTGTCTGCCACCCTCAATTATTAATATACACATCTTCAGCATCTGCAGAACAATTATAGTGCACAGGCCCAAGCAGGGACGCAGGATAATCCATCATAATTATGTGCAACTCTTCTGCAGTTGCTTACTGTTGGGCATGGGCAGTCAAGGCACTGGGCTCTGATTCAATGCTAACTACTGTAATGTATGGTTGTGCTTGAAGTTCGTAGTACAATATGTACTCTAAACTGAAATTACTTTATAATGTTGACATACTACGTTTTTGTCTAATGCTGTAGATGGTCCCCACACGGATCACTGCAGTGTAACTTAATATTTTCTTAATTATTCTAAATAACTATAAAATATTATATAAAATAATAACTTATTTTGAAAATATTAACTTATTTATTACATATTAACTTGTCTGCAGACAACACTGTCTGCAGAAAGGTTATCAGCTTTGTATTGTGAGCAAAGTAATATCTTGTATTAGAATAGAAGTTGAATGGTAAAAATGATTATAAGAATTAACAGTGCAGTAATTCTTTGTCTCAGTTAATCTCCAAGACAGAGCTGCCAAGCCACAATGGTAATGAAAAATATATGAAAACCATCAGTCCTGCCCTTTGAAAACATAACTGGATCCAGCTTTACATTTCCATGAACCTCCTGTTAATGTGAATGCTATAGGCATAGGCACCGGGAGGAGAGTGTAGACAGTATGGTATGTTTCATTTGGCACAATAATGCTCCAACATTGGGCCTGATTGTCACATCTGGAGCCTATTTCAGTTACTTATGATCATGGCAGAGTTGTCATCTTCAGACTGCATCTGTTTTTTCCAAAATCCTGCACATATACAGTATGTGCAGGATATCTTCTGTGAAAATGCAAGAACTGGAACATTTTAATGTATATTGTAAAACATGGCAATGTTACACAATGGATATTTTAAATGTGAATTAAGGTACGTACTTTCATATTTCAGTTTAAAATATAATTTTATAAGATTTGAGTTCAAAGCCTAATTTAATCATGCACAACACATTTTATCTCAGAGTAGCTAGAATTCATATAGAGTAGTTACTGGGAAGAAATAAAGAATTGGCACCTGCTACAAAAACATGAAAATATAGTTTATTTTCAAATCTGCAACATATTGCTTTCAATTGCTTTTACTATAGGACACTCAACAAATAATACTAATACATGTACTCCCTTTGGAGAAGCAGTTATTAATTCAGTTTATTAAAGTTTTGATACAGTACTTTTGTCATTGTAATACAATTCATCTTACTTTGGACATTAATGATTCTGTTGTGCTTATGCCAGAGGTTATAGTGTTGACCAGTGTGATCACTACACAGCTTAATGTCAGTGAACCAAACTAGCCTCATGCAGACAAGCAGTTTGCCATAATGATGTCTTTCATAAAATAAATCCTCTTCTGCTTCAATCACCTCTCCAGACCCCCATTGTAGAATGCTAAATCTTCAACTAACGAGCCAATGTTCTGTGTGTGTTTGGGCACTACTGTTATTGTTATAGCATGCCAGCTGTCTGTTAGCAGGTGGGAAAGTGAGGTACTGCAAGAGAACACTGTCTGTGGGTGAGAGTATGGGAAGATGGTCTCACACGTGAAATTGCTTGAAGCAAAATACATGATTTAGTATCTACTGATTGAGGAGGGACATTCTTTAATGCCAGCGGACATTGTTATGACTAGCAAATTAGTAAATGTAAAAATGAAAAATGTAGATCACATAGAGGTTATGTAAAAGGTTTACTGTATATAGAAAACTAAAAAAGTAATTATATCATTATTGCTGTGGAAAAGTACCTCTGAATGTTGGATTTGTATTTTGTTTTCCAATGATAATTTAGTTATTCAACAATTACATTTTACCCCCCAAATGTGATAATTACACTTTTTGACAACCTCAGATGCATAAAATAGAGGAATTAGTGTACACAGTACAAAATATCCATATAGAGTAAGTTATCTACAGTATACAACGCACTATTCTGTTCAGTCTAGCACCTATACATCACCAATGGTGTGTTCCGTGCACGAACACATTATAGAGCTAATATTTATGATTAAATAATGATGATTAATAATGCAAAAACATGAAAGTAATTCTTCCTTTTTAAATTGTTTTACTTGGATCCTATAGATGTTTGGGCAGTAGTAGTTTCTAATTTCTTCTAATGTTATGCACAGAAATGTAATGCCATGTAATGACAAAATATGTTTAATAAAAATCTAAATTGGCTAAGTTTCCACAAGATCAAATTGAATACGCAAGAGATGGGACAAACTATTTAAAACTTTATTCATATTCAATAATACTGGTAATGGTAATAATTACCAACTAGCAGTTACTATAGGTAATGAGATTGTTTACGTTTAAATATTAAATAATAAAAACACTGCAGTTCCTATAACAATGTGAGTGTTTGCTTTGCTCTTCACTGGATCCTGTAAATCAGTAACCATGTCATGAGGTGAATAGGAGGGCTAAGCAGCTTCTAGTACAGCTCCGGTCCGGTGAAAGCTCCAGAGTTTACAAAGGACCAAATGAAGCCAAGCAGCTTGTCACAGTTGGATACACCCACACTGACAACAAAAAAAAATCTTTGCAAAGCAAGAACAAAGCCAGAGATCCCAGCTGAGTGTGACACTTATACACACCTTATACTTATACGCACAAGTTACAAAATCTTTTGATAATAACTAACACTAATGTTTCCTGTTCACTGTGTATGCACTGTACGCAGTTTGTGAAATTCCATTCTGGAGTAAGACTAAATACTAATTTTAAAAAAATTCACAATTTTTTTTTTTTGCTGCAACTTATATTGATTATGTGTTTGATCTATTTTAGGTTTATTTCCACTGGCAGGGAAAATAGTGCCGCATTTGTTTTTAGTATATGAAATTACACAACCTCCTGAGCTGAATTCCTAATGACAGCGTGTTTCCCTCCAATAGTGGGTGTCTTTGTTTCTCCGTGAAGTTGTTTCTGCTGCTGGGTTTAGTTTCTGGGCCCCTCCCTCTCTGTCTACTACAGCTTTCTGCCCTATAATTACTGTGCACTTCTAGGTTCCCCTCTACTACTTTCCATTCAACCTTCTTGGGTTGATCAGCTGAAAGGCAGGCTACAGCAGTTATGAATCTTTTGTTAAATGCAGTTGTAGAAATGTGGATGGACATTGCCTGTAGGGATGGAACTATAAGCTAAAGCACTATATTGTAGCAGTTGGATATTGGCGACAAAGGTGGACTGTTGGACTTTGTGGTCAGTGTTGTAAAACAATGGCGATGGTGTGCACACCAATTTCATGGCAGGAATTAATAATAATTGCTTATTATTGATGGTAGAGACCCTTTTGGCCTAATTATCCTATTTTCAACTGTAGTAATAGACATACAAATGTTATTTTGCTTTTCAGTTGAAGGAAGGAAACAGGGGTTATGATCATTTAGTAGCTGAAACATTTATTTCCTGTTTCTTCTAGTACCCTGTGCACTGGAGAAGTTGAGTGCATAGGACTCATGCTGTGTTTTTGTTATCCCCAAAAAGAGCTAGTGAAATAGGAGAGCTGCCTTAGTGGACCAGGGTCTATATGGCATGACTTGGCAGCCGTATGTGACATTCACTGATAACGACAGCTGCAGGGAGCGTTAGGTCTCAGCAAGCTAGGTTGAGAACTGGGTGTATAGAGTATGGGTATAGAGTGCTGCAGTTGGACATGGGGAAATATATAAAAACGCCCTATAAATCACACATGCACCAAACAACATCGACTTTATTCAAAAAGGTCCTAGGAATAACCTGAAGTGTACATTTCCCCCACTTAGCTCAGTATAAGAATTTCCTGTGTGAGACAATAACAGGGAATATGCATCCGGTAGTTGTACATTTTTAGGTTGAGTAAGAGCAATTCAGAAGGTCTAGACCACATATGTCAGACTCGAGGCCCGCGGGCCAAATCGGCCCGGCGTACAATTATATGCGGCCCATGAGATCATTTTATATATATATTTTTAATGGCCTGGCAATATGAAGCACCAGTATCACACAAACTACCGGTGGGAGACTGAGGACATGTTTACTGACATTGCCAGTAAACCTGTGTGTCTTCTTTGTGGAGCTAATGTGGCTGTAATTAAGGAATAATATTGCATCTTGTCTGTTTCAATCCATAGTTATGTTCAAAAAACTTTGTTTTAGTCTGTTGAATAAATGTTTATCCTGTTCGGCCCTCGACATAAAGTGTGATTTGAGTTTTGGCCCCATGTGCGATTGAGTTTGACACCAAAAGGATTATAACAAAAGCTAGCTAGCTGACACTTTGTTATATTTCAATGTTGCCTCATACTCCAAGCTGTTAGTTTTAGTTAATAAAGTTAATTTCCTTTCACCCACAGTCTTTTATAAGTAGCAATAGAAATAGCAATGAAGCATTTTCAGGAATGAGGTCGCATAATACAGAAAACAAGTAAACAATATTATTTTCAACTTGATGATTGATCAGTATTTCCATGGACATTACTTGTAACCAATCCTATTGAATTTAGTTACATGTACACCTCTTGATTAGTGTCTGTAATTTCCCTTCTGGTTGAAAAGATGGTTACAAGGCTTGAAACAAATTGACAGTTTACACTAATCTGGTATTTTTAAATTGTACACACTAGTACGGAAGCTCGTGAAACCCGATCCTTGGCTCTCCTTGTCATGCTAATGTTTTAAAATCGCTCTAGTAAATATAGTGCCAAACTTGCAGCTCTGCTTTGACAGTATTTCCACAACATGTTCTGCCAACTTCACATCTTCAGGTAAACGAACAAGGGACTTTGACATTTTCTCATGACATGCTATTAAAGAAATTTTTCAATTTGAACCACTACTGTAACTGTCTTAGCTTTAAACCTTTTTTAATGAAGCTTTTTTAATGTGACCATGAATTATCAGGATTATGGATTTGCAGCTCTGTTCTCAATACAGAATTCCTGTAATTGTTGTGAGCATACATTTTTAGTGGGGAAAAAAGTGGTGATGTCATGGGGTACGGCTTAGTACTTCTAAATCAGCTTTTTGTATTACATTCCCAATTCCGAAATAGTTGAGACGATATAGAAAATGCTCAAAAAAAGAAGACATTTGTAATTTCTGATTCTATTCATGTACTGTACTATATTCTACTATACATATACTATAAATTGTATCTTTTAACTTGATACTGTAACTTGACCAACAAGTGTTTGGGTTAAGCAAGTAGAATTACCTCCATTCTTCCATTGTTCCAAGTTTTTAAATGCACATGGCCTTCATTGCCATATTTTGTGCTTCATAATGACATTGACACTTTGTCAATCAGCAAAAGGTCACGATTGCAGACAGGCCAATCTAGCAACTGCACTCTGCTTACAAAGTCGTGCACTTGCAGAATGTGATTTGCATGGTCCTACTGGAAAATGCAACAATGTCCCCATGAAGGCCACATCTGGATTGCAGCATATTTTGGACCAAATATCTATATACCTTTCTGCTTTAATGACACAATCCTTTGTCATGCTAGTGAATGTGTGTGCTAGTCTGGCCTGTCTGCAGTCCATATTGTTATTGTTACATATTGCTTTATCTTGAACTGCAAATTGTTGCATATTGTTACATATAATATAGTTTCTCCTCCTGCTGAAGAAATGTTCCTCATAGTCACATTTCCATAATAGTTTCCCGTCTAATTTCAGTCGCTTAGGTTTTAACCATCTGCTTAAGGATTTACTTCTACTAGGATTTAATTTTAAAACATGTTACGAAACCATGTCCACTCATCCTGTGTCTCCCCTGTGCATATCTTGCAATTGTATTAATTCGACTACCTCTATTAATTAGGATACCTGGAGTATAGCCGAGTCCTATCTGATGTGGCCTCTGTCATTATGTACAGCAATGATCCCAATCCATATTTCACCTTTTAGGATGTATTGGTTAATCAGCAAGTTAATAGAGAAGAAAGCATACATAAGTAGTGAATGGACTCCCATGGCTGAAAATTTATATTGTGTTGGTAGTATAGTTTGGCATTTATTTATTAGTCTAAAATATAAAATCACAGTTACATAATTTATCTTCCTAGCTTACCCTTTGGGCAGATATAGTAGAATGAAATCAGAATAACCTTTGTTTTACATTATGATGTGGATATCACTTACCATAGGTACAACAGACGCAAAGATTCAGTGAAGGAGCATTATTTGGTGACCTAGGTAATAGGGGCCTTGGTATATGATAGTGCTCCTCAAACTGTTTGACCTGCGATCCCTAAGAAGAAGCAATTCACTGCTTGAGCACATTAAGGGGAGCGACAAGCAATTAACTGTAATAGCATACAATATAAATAGTTAGTTTAGAACCCTCAACTTCAACCATAAACCTTTAGTTTTTGTATGTAATTTTATGCTAAATAAGCAATTACAATTAAAATGTATTAAGAAATAACACAATTAAAAATACCCTCAGTGTCTGTGTGTGGTGGCAGTTGAGAGCCACTGCTGTATAGTACAACACTGCAGAATATCATGTCAGGTGAAACAGTGCTGTTTCCTGTTGGTATCTGGGTTGGGGCCTAATCACTGGCTAGTGACACAATAATGGCTACTATCACGTGACCTGAAGCAACGAAGGACTGACTAAACTTCTCTTCTCTGCACCTTCTGCTTTCTTCTTTGAGTAAAGGAATGCAGATGGTGGAGGAATCTGCTTGTTATGACCAGCCTCTTGAAACAGAAATTGTGTCATACAAAATGTCTTTAAATGATGCAAAGCATTTACTGTATAAAGTATTACAATGCTGGAATTTTGTATTTGTTTTCATGTCTCAAATCCTGTTTATGTTCTTCCTTCGATCTGAGGACTAGATTAATAGCTTACCTTCAGCCACTGAGTATATACACTTCTGTTTGTAATTTCATCCCAAGAGAACCTTCCCCCTCCCAGAGAAAAGAAGGGATCCGTACAATCCCCATTGCTCTTTATGTGTAATGCAAGACAGATGTGGCTGACTGCTGGAGCTTCCAAATGAAATCTTTGTCCTCCAAGTTTCTCTTTACCTCCCATTGCAGTGCTTCACGTGTAACTCTAACTGACCTTAATTTTATTTTATTTGGGGCAATTAATAGAAAATCTATCTATGCAGTGCCACAAAAGTAGGTTAGATGGTATAGCTAGAAGCTATATCAGAGTGTGGTCCATTATTTAAGAATGTGCATTCAGTGAGTACTAAATAAAGGTGTAGTAAGCAATGCTGGAGAAATATTCATATTTGAACTCATCAAAACCAAACAGCTCTCCCTTTAATGCCATAGGGTGCTCCCTCAGATGCTTTACATCCATTTTACACAAAATTTATTAGCTTACTTCACCTTTTAAATGGATTGTTTAGGTTGGTGTTATAGTTGGTGTCTATACAAAATTCTGTTCAATAATAGAATGCAGTGGTGTACTGGACTTCTGTCTATCAGGATCTTCTAGAATATGATTACTTATACAAGTGGTCATTTCAACAAGACTGGAGTGATGCACCCATACTACTGACTAAACAAGTGATTCTTTATTTCAGTGATATGTTCTGCAGACAATATACTGTATGTGACTAATAACCAGTTAAACTTATTTTATTGTTGGTTGCCAAACCCTTCCATTCCCAATCTAGAAAAACTTGCTCAGCAAGTATTCTGGGTCAACAGCATGCACATATTTTTTGCTAACCATTTTGCAGCCTTGTTGACTAAGAGAACCATTACAGTACACTTTGTCTATACAATAAACTAGACTATGGTTAAAGTTGTAAGAATTATATCAAACATATCCACAAACTGTGTAAAGGAATGTTTTACAGTAATTGCATCGCTTGACTGGCACCAAAATTAACCATATCACTGCTGTCAGTCTGAGTATCCACATTTAACACTCGAGCACAATATACATTCTTTACTTACAATAATGTATTGAATGGTTTTCCAGAAGCGGTTTTCTCAGTCAGGCTTTCCTGTCTCAATAAAGTACTAGTAAAGTACTCAATAAAGATCATTATTGTGAAAGCCAAGTCAGTCTAGAAGGAATGTTGAACCATGTGACAGTCTGAAGTCATGCTCATATAGTCTAAAGGTATTTTTGTTTTCAACCTCAATCACATGGCCGGTCTAATTAAGTACAATAGTTTCGTATGCACACAAACACAGAAACCCATTAACCTGACTTTCACCTCACACAATGTTGCACTTTCTGCCTCTTTCGTCTACCAACAGTCAAAATGTCTGATTAACCTGATGAAATGTTAATTTCAAGTTAATTTCTTTCAGTGTGCATGGCAGCCAGGGCAACCGTGTTATTAAGGTTCCAGAGCCCATCTGCTCTAAACATTACCCCGGCATGGTTTTCTGAAGAATGAGCTGCTTTGTTGTGGTGTGCACATGTGCTTTATGCATTGGATCACTACAAACAAATCAATTAATATTGAAACCCATAATGCACATATATAGTTTTTAAATGGCAGCTAGGAGGCCTACAGGGCAGTAAAATCTGATGCTACCTTCGTAAATCTACATGTTTAACCTACTGAAGTCGTATTCCACATTACGTTTTTTTAACACTCTTTATTTGTGTGCTATTATGGTAATTCAAATAAGGGGTGTGATTTTTCTGGATAAAACTTCTGACATTTTGTGAGTGTCACCCACGTGACCGGTCGGGTTCTGAACCAGAGTCAAAATAAATTCCATGAGAGCGAGGATGTGTAGCACTGGTTTAGTGGCAGCTCACAGGCGATTGAGTTTAGGCTACCTTGCGCTGGGTCACTCAGTCCAAGCATTGAAACCTTGTGCAGAACCTGTGAAATGTTATTTAAGATCAATACAGTAGTAGTCTAGTCTAGTCCTACACCATCATTAGCCTTCAACCACATCTCGTTATACCCACAACATTTAATGATATTAAATTGCTAATAAAAAATGTAAAAAAGATTTTATACTAAAATTAATAGACCACATCAAATGCACTGCTAATGTTGTTTATATGAATGAAAGAAAGAGACTATTTGACTATATTGTGCTAGTACAGTACCCTATGGCAGCAG
>JAODUG010004542.1:0-10504 GCA_027564795.1 Aphredoderus sayanus
TAAGTGTTAAGTAGGGAAGACCGTGGGCAATTATAACTGATTTGTAACACACATTGCCAAATAGGATTGTGGGGTGGGGGCATACCAATTTAACATCTGCAGAAGTTTTCAACAAAAAACAGATTTTGAGATGAGAAGACATTTTATGTACAGTATTTGTCTTCTACTGTCTTGTTTTACATTTCTTCTGCTGCATATATTTTATGTATGTCATGTTAGGAGCAATTTTAACACTTTAACACATTGCCACATGGGTATTGTAAGCACCTTGTTTGTCTGTGTTGCAGTACTTTTTAATTTAAATGTAAAATTATATTTTATTATAATGTATAATATAATAGCTCACCAATAAACATACAAATTATATTGAATATGAATAGTATATTTACAGTACATTATCTCATTGTGTTATTCTGTTAATATAATATGTATATATACCATTTAATTAAATAATGCTTAAAACTCAGCTGATTAATGTATTTGAGTTAAATATACTTTTAACTCAATTCAAATAATTAAAATCTAGCTACCACTAGAATAGTTATTTCTACTCTAATGCAAAAATTCAAATAGGATTTTTCTTTGAAAAACATGCTTGGCATAAAAGTCTAAACATATAAACATATATAGAAAATCTTAAGTGACATTATTAAATGCTATAACATTAATGTGATTACTTTGAGGTGTGCTTTAGTTTGATATATAGTGGTTTAATACTTATTAATGTAGACTATGCCTAAATTAATGCTATCAGCGTTTAGAGGTTTCTGCCAAAAATCCATGTTCAGGAATGGCTTCTGTGTGGGATGTAACGGTTTTTGATGCCAAACGATTTGATTATCGTATAGGCACTGCAAGCTTTCACATGATATCACTATCTAATTTTTCGTGGAAGTGATATTTTGTGGTTTTTGTAACATATATTCATGACTGTTCTTGAAGTACCATGTGAATTAATTTCTCTATTTGCCTCTATATATAGGGGTTAGAAAACAAAGGCAGTGAAGAATAGGCCTTACTCAATCGAGCGCTATCCACTCTTGCATTTGCTGAACGCGTTACTTCCAAAGCTCCCCAAAGATGTACTTTCTAGATGATGTGGATTTTGAGAAGCAGCCTTATCTGTCCTTGTGTTATTGCACATGGCTTAACTTGCCTTCTGTCTTTCTGCAGAGAATCATAATTAGTATAAATGGGAATTGGCAGAGGGGTAATTCCATAATCTCCACAGATAGCAGTGGTTCTGCAGAAAGTTTTACATTTAGATTGATTAGAGTGTTATTGGCATAGATACAGCTTAACCCTTTTAATACATTATTTAGATAAATCAAAATGTTCCCTTTGTTCCTAATTTTGTAAGAAATACTGTAGGGACACTTCTACCTAAAGGCTTTCATGAATGGACAGTAGACTCAGTGTAAAGTATGACATTATTATTATTATTGTTATTATTATAATTATTATTTATTTCTAAGAAAAAGTTCCAGATTGTTCAGACAAATAATGTAAGACATGTTCCCTTGAATAGGCTCTTATCGCAATGGCCATGCACTCGGATCAGAAAACAACATTTCTCATAGGAATATCTGTTTTCGAAAGGCACTTGTGTTGCTCTAGTTCTGAAGGCTGAAAGCACCTGCTCATGGCTGTGTTTTTATTGGGGGTAGAGTACAGTGTGTATTCCCACCAGGATAGTATGCTTGCTGTCTGACTGACTGGCTGGCTGCTTCAAGCTGAAGGAATTGCCACTCACTAAAAAACAACCCTGTCTAGTACAGGAATATACAGAGTAGACTATCTCTGAGTCTGTAGTCGTGTATGACTCTGATTTACACTCGATACTATATCTACGTCATTCTCTCATCTGCACACCCCTTTCATAAGAGTGTGCATTGTGTGTCAGTCAACCCTCGTGATGTCCATAAAAATATTGCATTTGGCCACCCGGCGGCGCCACCTGATTGTGTATGATATTGTGTGTTTTTAAGGAAGTGCCATTCATTACATGCATGTTTGGATGTGTGTGAATGTGTGTTCATGTGTGTGAATGAATGTGAATATTTATGAGCATCATGTTTTACAATAAAATCCATGTCTGTCTTTTAGAAAACTGACAGCACTGTGTATCTAGTTTTTAACCTTCATCTGTCCTTGATCATAGATCTGTATCTTATTCAGGGTTGTACAGCTTCATTTTGAATTTTAAAGTTAAAACGAGTTAATTTACAATTCAGTGAATCAGAGTCAAGGTATATAGTTGGTCCTCAAAAGAGCAGGCTGTTATGTGGAGCCTAGCCAAATAAGTTTGTAAAGGTTATGCCATTATTTTGACAGTTGAGGGGTGAATGAATACTAATTCTGTATTCGCTCTATTCAGCAAGGCAAAGATAAACAGACAAAGAGATAGTGAAGTATACAGAGACAATCCTGCAGAGATATGAGCTATGGCAGATGAAGCAACTGACATTTGTCATTGAAAGGACAGAGAAAGGAAAGAGAGAGAAGAAAACAAGGAATGAGTAAACAAAGAAAGATCAGATTGACAGAGAAAGATCAACAAATAAAAGGTATAAAAAGTGTTTTCATTGAAAAGGAAAGGACTGATAAAGCCCACAGAGGAGAAACATACATTTTTACTTTTGAATGAGGATGGAACATAATTTTTAAGATTTCTGTGGTCGGAAGCTAAAAAAATCTCCAACAAATATACAATTTCCAAACTTGACAGAACATCTGCAAGACGTAACATCCAGTTGCTCTGGCATTCCATTGTTAATTTATTTATTTATTAATGTTGTATTAATTTAAATTGATGTGGGAGGCAGAGTGGAACATGTTTGTCCTGTCGTCTCTCTCTCTCTCTCTCTCTCTCTCTCTGTAAGTCGTTGTCTATACTGTAGCTATCTCTCTATTTCTTAATTATTGTCTGTCTACTTGACCGTATGTCTCCCCCCCCCCCCTCTCTCTCTCTCTCTCTCAGCTTCTCTTTATCAACTGTTTTTCTGTGTTCCTACTTACTTGTATTTTACTTACTTGTATCAAAAATGTGAATGTCAATAAGATGAATATCCAGCAGCTATATGTTATGTGGTACATATACTGTACACACAATAAGCCTACACACAGTACATTATGTATGTGTTTGCAATCATAGAGGTTCCATAAAGATATCTTTATGGAATGAATGGAGCAGTGACTCACACACACACACACACTCTTTCTCTGTCAGAGGGCTATCTGACTATAGCTGTGTTTCTCTCCCACTGTGCCAAGAGCCTGTGCATCCCGTCACAAGGTTTCATCTGTTCTTTACTGCAGTGCACACACACACACAACCTCAGTAAATCATGAGCTCAGTAAATCATGGAAACACAACCATGTTAATCTTTCTTATATTTATATTTTGTTTTACATTTATATTTTGAGATACATGGTTTTCATCAGGTAATTTCCATGCATAGCTTTTTTTTATGTATTATGAAATACATAACTGTAAACAGTTTCACAATTACAGAGCCATTTGATTGGAGCCTTGAAGTTCCTTTAATTTGAATGTGTAGCTTGATATCTGTGTCATACTGTACAGTATATCTTATCTACACCAGAGTGATTTACAGTCCTGTTTGCTGGGTCTTCCCTATTGTAATTTATAATTCAATGCATGTCTGTCTTCACCTATACCTTTACAGCTTGAAATATGAATGTTCACTCAGACACACATACTGATATACCAACATAAATAAATATACTCTATACGGATATACTCTATATACTCTACTCTACTATAAATATGAACTTATGTAATGTAAATATGGCGAATGGGAATTAAATAGGCCTCATGCTGGATCCCAAATTGTTTTGTTGTGCTTTTCATACACTGTTGCTGGCGGTCAATTTAATCATTGCAACCGCAGCCGCTGGTGTGTTATTTTGACTCAGCAGAGTAATAGCTCTAGCACCTTTATCACAGGTGACACATGCGTCAGTTTAAAGGTGTCAGCATGTTTTTAGGCTGCTAGCCACAGTCGCGATAACATGCAGTCGCGATAACTACACACACACCCACACCGCGTACCAAGGGGCTCTAATGCCGCTAGAGAACCGTGAAATTATCGGCTCCCCCCTTACCCCACTATCGAAGCTCACCCACCAGCTCAGTGTATAGAGGACAGCTACTACAGTAGGAAGGTGGGGCAGTTGAACCGAAAGTACGAAGGCATCACGAAGTATAGGGAGAATGACAACTGCATTTCTGGATTGGTCAGGCTCTTTTGCCAGTCGGGGCTTTCCAGATATGAGTGGGCTGGATGTGTCAGCAGAGAAAAATAACAGTTTGTGTGTGTGTGAGAGAGTGAGTGTTTTTTGTGTGTTTCCTCTCGCAGGTGGTGATTGGGCCTGGAGAGAACATGCATGTGGGATTGTGGGTAGGTTGCATAGAGAGGGGGAAGATTGACACGGACCATTGTGAATCAAGCCAGACATGACAGCCATCTGTGTGTGTGTGTGTGTGTGTGCGTGTGCGTGTGCGGGCATGTGCTTATACGCAATTACAGCAATCACTGTATATGTGATAGCAGGTGGGTGTGGGTGTGTGAGCTGGTAGCACTTTGTAACACCGCACCACCAAGTGTGAGTGACAGCATGGAAAATGTGTCGGGGGAGGGGATCAGCGCGTCTGACTCAAACTCTGTCATGCATTCCCGGGGGGTTCGGCTAATAACAGTCACATGAGAGGCAGTTGTGGTCAGAGACGAAAAGGTAAATGTTGACGTTGACCTGCAAATACTGCAAAGACACAGCCTCTGCTTTGAACGCGCCTGTAAGAGTTCCGTGGCGTTCCAGACAGTTCCGTAATAGGAGTGAGATCCCATGGGTGTCAGAGTTTATAGGGAATGCGTTGAGAGGAGAACACTTTATCACTCAAGGAGCAGCGGCCTTCTATTAGGTGCGGAACAGCTGGAAAAGAGCATTCGCAGCATGAGAAAAGATAATTGGAGCTTCACGCCGACATTGGTCTTGATAGTAAACATTTCATGTTTTTACTGGTTGAACTTGTCCCAGAACACATTCATTCAAGCACAATGATTTCATATTCCACTGCTACTAAATCTTTTTTTGCATATCAAGCTCATGAAAAATCTTCCTTGGGTATTCTGTGTTGACGCCGAGCAGGCAGGCAAAGATCTATTTATACTTCCAGTCAAAACAAGGTTTGAAATATAAAAGCCCTGTGGAACTGCATAAAACAAGGACGCGTTGACTCCTGATACCCCTGTAATCCACAGCAGCTAAATGCATTTTTAATTTGTAAGAGGAACTCCATCTCTTCAATCAGCTTCATTAGTTTGATATATTACAACGTGTGAAGGACCAAATCCAGGTTCCCTTGTCAGTCATTAGTAAGATATATGCTTTCAAAAAGCAGAACACCAGCAAAGCTCTGTAATACTGTGTAATGCACGCAGACACCGGTAGTGACACACATGTACATCTCCCTTCCTCTCCTCCCCTGTGTGTTTGCTGTGGGTTTCATCAAGGAGGCCATATGCCTCCAGCAGGGCCTCATGTCAGCGGGAGAGGCTTGAGTTGACGGAGGGAAGATGGAGTCGCCAACGCGGACAGTCCCGCAAACACCGACGGGCACTGAAGGCCTCTCTGGCAGCTCCGCCGCTCACCCACAAGCCCCCTCTCACGGCTGGCCCGTGGCCACAAATAACCACAGCATCTGCGATGCATCAATCACAACGGGTAGTGAGGGGAGGGGAGGAGGGGTGGAGAGTAGGGGAGGAGGGATGGGGAGGGGTGTGGAGGAGAGTAAAGGAGAGGACAGTGCAGTGCAGGGGAGAAGAGAAAAGGAGGGGGTGGAAGAGCGGAGGAGAGGATATTATCAAGTGTTTAACCTGGCATACAATCCCCAAGGCATTTACCCTCCGCTGTTTTGATTTTGTCACTTTAGAGATTACACAATTCTGATTTACGTGGTCAGTTGGCTGTGGCAAAGGAATCATGTCATGAGGGACCCACGTCTATCAGCACCTCTCAACACTCAAGTTTTGATTCAATTCACACTAGGAAGTCCAGGTCGACTGGGGTAAGGGGGGGGGGGGGGGCACCATATGCCCCATTCAGCTCACGCTCAGCGAGCAATATCCTCTCCTGCAGCGGAAAACAGCCCTCTAAATATAGCTATGAAAGCAGGCTGTAGCTCTGGAACAAAAACACACTTGTTTATATTTTAAGTGTTGAGGACTCTTCAAAAGAAACAGATACCCCCAGAAGAAAATAAAAAGATGCCTTGATGTGTTGCCGTGAAGGCAGTGATGTTTTGGTGTATAAGACCATCAACTCACCTGTGACCGAAGTACCGGTAGTTAGAGTGCCTGGCATTGTCACTACACCACTGAGAACAATAGTCCCAGTATGAACATCTAGAATATGACATTTCAACTATGTGTGATTTAGGTGCACACAGTTGACATTTCAGTGCTATTATATCAGTAGAACTGTGTATAGAAGAATCAATCTCATGCTCACAGAACTAAAAGTAGGTAGGTATAATAGGTGGGTATGTATGTAGGCACGTCCGTACGGGATCTATCTTACTTTCTAAATCTTAAAATCTAAATCAAACTATTATTTGCAAATTATTTGCATGAGAATTGATCTACATTGCAGTATATTTCAGCCATGGATTTAGGTATGAATTCACTAATGTAACCTATAACATTCTGTACTTTTGTGTATAAAAGAGCACAGTCTACAATCCTGTCTCGCAGGGGTGAATCCACAGGGTTTCGACTTGCTTTGCTTCCTGTCGTATGATTTATTCATACACATACAGCATGCAGACATCCACTAACCCCTCCACTAAGACCCATGGAAGAAAAAAACAAGTTACTCTGAGTCGAGATCCATTGTGATATTTTTATAATTTATAATTTACTGTAGGCTATATACCCTATTATTATTCTTATTATATGTAATTGTTTATACTTTAAATTTTAAAATATAACATATAGGCTACTAGGTCTATCACATAACAAGGCATCTCATTCACAATAAAACTATAAAGAGTTTTTTATGTGAATTATACAAATCCACAAAGACGCGCTAATGCGTAATGATGACCGTTCTTTCGTTCTTTCATCTTGTAATTGACGTTATTACGTCAGTAAACTTCATCTCCCAGAATGCGCAGCGGCCGTGTCTGGCTGTACTGGCGCTCCGGCTCAGAGCCACTACGATCAGGCAGCCAGAAGCAGCAACGGCAGCAGCGGCACATTCTCTCCCCAATCTAAACAATGACTTCTACAGAGCGGTGGAAAGGAATCCAATAGAATGTGTTACGCAGCTCGAAAAACCTGCATCTTGCTGCTATTCAGACTACTTGCTTAAATGCAAACATGTGGATACCTACAGATCATGAAAAATACGGCGTCGGTAAGTTTTTTGCCTTTATCTTTCGGGAACGGCTGCCTTTTACGTCCCAGTGTAGCGTGTGTAAGCTACGCGAGGATTGTGTATAGCGGTTTGGCCAACCTGGGGAATCCAGCTGTATGAATTCTTCCCGTGAATGGTGTCATTATAAGAGTAGTACACCAGCTCTTTTTACAAACAGCCCAGGATGTGATTCTAGGCTTTTTTCTTATCATCATCACAGTTACAGTGCAAAGATTTGTTGCTCTGGAGCACTGCGGTTTCGCGAAATTAATAGCCTTTTGTAGATCTATTTTCACGTATGGCAATCGTTGGTCTATTGCATCGCATGTACACAGAATTGCCCTTGTTATCTTGTCTCGTTGAAAGAAACCGACAGTGCAGTACACCAACGCTATATATTGTCCACTGTCTTGAGTATGTAAGCTTATCTCAAAACAAAAAGAAAAACAAAATGTATTTGTATTTTTGTGTCTATCTGTAGGCTACTGGGTTTGTACTGTGTTTTTGTGGGGATAGTGGTTCCCTCCTCTAGGTGCAAGCGTTTTTACAGTGCATTGTTTCAGCAGAACGGCTGTCGGGGTGCTGTAGATTAGACGTTGAAGTCAGACAAACAAACAACAGAATCGCAAAAATGTGGGTTTTCAAATAAACAATTCGAGCTAATTAACCCGGTAGGGTGTGATTGTATGCGCCACTTCATCAACGAAATAACCCCAATGTGATGCATCATAAGTGTCTCATAATAACATTCCCCCGAGATTATAAGGCTGTTGTGTGGTGAAGATGCAGACCCCCCATCCCCTCCCGCCTCTCATGGCTGTGTGTGGATATCAGGTCTGCAGTCCAGTAATTACTACTTTTCTTCTTTAAAATCTGGGTGCTGCTACCGTTGGCATCGTGACCTGAAATCAGGGAGACACACAGAACCGGATACTAGCTTTTGGCCTCTGTCACAATTCTGGTCACTTGACTTCTGCTATAGGCTCATATTTTCCTGCCATGGATTTGTTTCCTCTTCCCCCTCTAGACCTGAGTGCTATGGAGCCAACTATAGTCACTCACACGTGACTGCCTGATCTATTTCAGACAGATCCATGTATTTCCAAATAGGCTTGGATTTGAACTTAAAGGTTCTGAAACCCTTAGGAGATGTCAAAGTTCTGCAGGCTAAATAGCTCTATTGTCCCAAAACTGCTAGAGGGACTGGTAAATTGGATTAAACCCCTTTGTCCTTTCCTTGCTCAGTAGGAGCAAGAGTCTTTTAATTGCCTGTGATTTAGACATGCTTTGGCAATGACACTCTCATTGAAGACATTACCCTGCTGTCTGCGGAAACTCAGACTTGTGAAATTCAGGCTACAGTGTATGATGCACGCACACACTGGAGGGAAGTATATAAGTAAGGAAAACAAAGTAAGGCTCATGGTAGTCTCAGTGCATGATTGCAATCATTGATTAACATCATTAATTAACACTTTTGCATTAGGCCATATGTGTTTGCATCATGTCTTCTGTTGTGTATTAATTCCTCTTTAATGCTTAGAGTGCAAAACCTTAGCAAGTAAGAGGTGTACGGTAGGTTTGGCACAGAGTTTGTGTGGTCTTCTCTCTGTGTATATTGTGTTCAGCTGTTGTGAAATGGTATGCTGAAATTCTTCTCAGTACCATTCTTGAGGCGCTTGTTTGGATAGTAGACTCAATGCTCATTCAACAACCTGCCTAATTGTGTTCTCAGTAGGCATAGGACATTCATACCAAGGTATTGATGAGAAACAGTTTACAAGCATTAATGATCTCTATATGAACATGGATACCAGATAAGGTCAGCGAGCATAATGTCATCTTGAATAATTAATACTGAGGGCAACAGCTGTAACAACAGAATGAATGACACAGGAAAGATGTCTATATATGCTTGACTATTGCTCTATAATTCATATACTTTCCCTTTTCTGTATTCCTTTAGGGTGTGGGCATTTGTCTCATATCACAACTTCCCATGTTTGCTTTTACAGAATCCTTCAGGTGACGTTTAATTCATTTTTGGAGGGAGGCTGTACGTTAAAAGACTTTCTATTCCTTGGATCCATGCAAGAGCATTAGATCCCTGGCCAAAGTGAGATGGGAATGACTTGCCGTCTTAATTGGGAGGTTGTTTGATGTCGATTTGCCTTACTGTTGGAGAAGAGCCAATGAGGCCTCTGCAATTGATGAAATATGAATGGGTCCCTCAGTGATGGCGTTAAGGCGCCTATTAGCTCAGTATTGGTCTAAGCATAAAGTCTGTAAAATTGACGAGTTGATATTTTGAACACTCTAGGTGGGAGTGTGTTGGGTTAAACCAACAGACTACAACAACAGACAAATCTCTTTTTATGACAGGCCATTGAAGTCAGAGGTGAAAACAAGAATGCCTCAAATGTCACGCCTGCCAAATACTTCCCAGCTAACTGGAAGTTAGTATTTAATATTGGCCTGCAATATCACAGAAGTACAGTACAGGGGAAGAATGTTGCCAAGATGTTTGGCGTAAATATACCCGCGTCATGGCCACACAGTGGAAGGGGTCCTTCCCTCCCCATCAAGGCACTTGGATACAGCCAATCAAGCATGTTATTGCTTGCCATAATTCCGACACCTCATTAAAGCTGCTTTTAACGAGCTTGGATGGAGTGTGCGCGTACGCATGTGGGGTTCCGCCGCCGTAGCGTCGCACGTGACGAGGCTAGATGTGTGTACACGTCCCGGGGACCCTCCCCCTCTGACGGAGGCGGGGAGGGGGAGAGGTCGGCTGCTCGGGGGGGCCGGGAAGGAGGAGGCCCAATCGCAGGCGAGTCGGGGGGGGGGTTGCTGGCGCGTGTCGAGGGAGGTTCTCATTGTCGCATGAACGCCTCGCACAGCCCCCCCCCCCCAATAACTGCAGTCCGTGGGGGATTAGCAGGTTGTTTTCGGAGGGGTGTGTGTGTGTGTGTGTGTGCGTGGTGTATGTCCATTCTGCCTTTATCCCCATGAGTCTATGATTGTCTAATGCGGTAAGCACCCCCCCCCCCCCCCCCCCCCCCCA
>JAODUG010004543.1:0-10503 GCA_027564795.1 Aphredoderus sayanus
CCTTGTTGTGTCAGCAGTGCACATCATATGTGTGTGTAAGCTGTAGAATTAGGTTTAGCGCCTACTATCTGCCACAACACAAATACATAAAGAAATAATTAATAAATAAATAAATAAATACACTCAGCAATGACAATTGACAAACACATTACGAGGGTTAACATGTAGCCTACGTTATGATATAGGCATTACGAGTGAACGATTTTCTTTCATTTAATTTACTTTTTTCATTCTTCATGCACAGGCAATTATTTTATTGCGCGTTAACGCACTTCATATTTTTTTAAAGTATTTTGAGTAAGTACATTTTTAAGTACGTTGCTCACTGCCTCTGAAATGCGACTTTGGTAAAATCATTTTTATGTTTCAGTTTCTAATCGGGCCAGCCGGTGGCAGCTGAACTCTGTCACGGTGCTATATATATATATATATATATATATATATATATAATTCATCCTCCACCCACTATGTGAGATCAGGAGAAAAACTGCAAAAGCTGGAAGCCTAAACATTATTGCCTCCTGTTAAACACTGGAGTGCCACCAAATATAGCCTAATTCCAATAATTTAAAATGAATAATTTTCATTATTAACCGATTATTTAATTCATTGTTTTTAAATAAATTATTTTTTAATTAGCTTAGTTATTTAATGGGCCGTTATTTGTTTATCTTACAGGGTTTCCACTATTTCAATCAAAATAGAGCTGTTTCTTTTGAACGTGCAACGGGAATGTAGATAAAACAGCGTATATTTCCGCAGAGCTGTATATAAGTAGCTTTAGTGTAGATTAAATAACAAAGACAATGATCAAATTTATACACATCCTAAAACTTATAATAGCTTGGCAATAGTCAATTTGAATGTATGGCATACTTTTTTATATTTGTTGTTTTTATGTTTTTGATTATTTGTTCTATATTGAAAAATGAATGAACAAATGACGGATTCTCCTGCCTTGTCTGAGCCTTCCACAATTAAAAGGTCTGTTAATTTGGCGCATTTAGCTGCCTCTTTTACCAACTTTTTTCCCTGCTTAATTCTTATTTTTTCCAGCCCTACTGATTTCTTTCTACGACGGCGTATTAGGGCCATAAAAAATACAAATAAATTGGACTGGGAAGAAGGGGTTAAAATTTCTGACTTTATAAACTCCTAAATGTGAGTCACAAAGACGTTACTTCCTGAGCGCCCGCAGTATGACCATAAACAGACTTGCAAGTTGCAAGCCACTGTCACATATTAGCATACTAACTATATTTTGTCCCTTTAAATCTGTGTGTGTCTGCTGTTAAATAGGAAGCTACTTTTCACAGGACATTTGGGCCTACTGTAAGTAATTCCAGTAGGCTATGTTACCAACCGTGTTACTGGTTATACATGTTTGACTTGTTAGCTGGCTATCTCTTAGCACTCGAGGCTAGATTGTGTGTACAGTACAGTTAGGCTACTGTATGTGCTAAGTTCTAGCAGTAACAATAATAGTAGATGGTTTGCTTCAGAGGTACTGTACAGTAGACTACAGTAGACTAATCGCCAGTAGCGGGTGGCAACCACAACACGGATATGACATGAATGAATTAATTAAAAATCTGAATGTACATTTTGAATAAGTCATGAACAATATTCTGTATTGCGCTCTCGCAGAAAAAGCAAGAGGCACAAGTCCGTACAGTACATCCCACATACAGCAAATTAGAAAATTAGATCTCTGGGGCCTTCTACTGTCCTTCTCATGTATTAACTATGCGAAACTATTTGAGACCTACAATTTTAATCTCTGTAATTGTGTAATAATGAAATTGTATGTATTGTATGCTGTTGATGTCAAGGTATGATGATTAAACATTTAACTAAAAACTGGACCTTTTCCTGCAAAAGTAATTAGCAAGCAGTGTAGTTAGCAAGCAGTAAAGTTGGTAGAAACATTTACCTGCGGGCTCATCCTGAATTGGTTCCTTGGAAAACTCTTCTACACCTGAAAAAACAATTAGTTTTCACCATTAATTCATACTACAATGTGATAATAGCTCTATTATACCACAACAACCATTAGTGTTTCATTTGAGGGTCTGTGTCCTAAGGCTACATTTGCTAAGATGATAATTTTACATTGTCCATTTAGCTCACAAAGCATTGCAGAGTTTGCAGGTTTAAACCAAGTGGGAACCTCCAATGCTGAGAATTGACTACAAGGGGAAACATCAAATGACCACTTCAGGCTGGCTACCAAAGGGAGTCAATCTCCTCCCATATTAAAACTTCCAACTTTACAGCAAATGTTTTTTCTTGATTTTTAACATCATTAAAATAATGTTTTGGTCTCCCTGTTGATGACAACTGTAAATCTTTTTATAAAAATATATTAAGCCATACATGTATCGCATTATAATTTATAGAGGGGAGTTGCAGGCAGAGTCAGGTACTGTAAATATGGCGACGCCATAGAGAGCACAGCTCGATCTTCAAACCTGTTCTTGAGAAAATCTATGGGTGACATCACAGAAGGTTTGTCCATTTATATAGTCTATGGTTCATACCTCCATCCTTACATACATTTGACAAATAAAGACATAATTCTGCTAAGGCATTACACATTTGAACTACATATGTAAATACCCTTCCAAATGTGAGGATTGAAAATATATGTAGATAAATAAAATATACAAATAAAAGGTTTAATAATGAATAAAAATTGTGCAGCTCACAATGTTACATTAACACTAGAGACACAAACTATTGTGTCAACCATAAAACCTAATATTCAAGTCTTTTCTCCATACCTTCTGCTGCCCCCTTCTCCATGGGAACTGCCCCGTCCTCAGACTCTGCATCTGATAGTGGCTGCTCTAAAGCTTGATCTTCTGATGTAGCTGCTGCTTCCACTTTGGGTGCCTCCTCCTCAATGGAAGCAGCACGCTCTTCTACAGGAGATGCTGCCTTCTCCTCCTCCTCTTCTACAGGAGATGCCTCCTCTTCTTCTACAGGAGATGCCTCCTCCTCTTCTTCTACAGGAGATGCCTCCTCCTCTTCTTCTACAGGAGATGCCGCCGCCGCCTCCTCATCTTCAGGAGATGCCGCCGCCTCCTCCTCCTCTTCAGGAGATGCCGCCGCCTCCTCCTCCTCTTCAGGAGATGCCGCCTCCTCCTCCTCTTCTACAGATGCCGCCTCCTCCTCCTCCTCTACACGAGCAGCCTCCTCCTCCTCCTCTACACGAGCAGCCTCCTCTTCTACAGGGGGTGCCTCCTCCTCAATAAAAGTGGCCTTCTCTTCTACAGAAGCTTCCTCTTTAATGAAAGCAGCCTCATCTCCTACAGGTGGTGTCTCCTCAATAAAAGCGGCCTCTTCCACAGGAGCTTCCTCTTCAATGAAAGCAGCCTCCTCTTCTACAGGATGTGCCTCCTCCTCAATAAATGTGGCCTCTTCAATGGAGTCCTCTTCTACAGGAGCTGCCTCCTCATTGGAAGTAGCCTCTTCTACAGGGGGTGCCTCCTCCTTAATAAAAGTGGCCTCCTCTTCCACAGGAGCTTCCTCTTCAATGAAAGCAGCCTCTTCTTCTACAGGATGTGCCTCCTCCTCAATAAATGCGGCCTCTTCTACAGGAGCTTCCTCTTCAATGAAAGCAGCCTCCTCTTCTACAGGATGTGCCTCCTCCTCAATAAATGTGGCCTCTTCAATGGAGTCCTCTTCTACAGGAGCTGCCTCCTCATTGGAAGCGGCCTCTTCTACAGGGGGTGCCTCGTCCTCAACAGAAACAACCTCTTCTACAGGAGTAGCAGTCTCTTGTACTGTAGTGGCCTCTTCCTCAATAGGAGTGGAATCCTCTTCTACCCGACTGGCTCTCTGTTCTATGGGAATGGCCACTTCCTCATCCATAGCGCCCTCTTCTAAAAGAGCAGAGTCACCCTCCTTTGGTACGACCTGAATCAATGTTAGATGCCATAAATTACATTTATATGCAGGTAATCTGATGTGAGAAATTGTTTTGTTTTATACACACTCATACACACAATGTATACAAACAATATTATGGTCATTTTTGCATTCCTTACAGACTATGTTACAGACTATATTCCACAAAGATCTATTATCTTGCACCTGTGTAGCATCTAGCAGTCACTACGATTCAGCATTTCATTACCATTTGATTGCTACTGCTCTGTAATGTGTATTTTATAAAGAAACATTGAAACATTACAGTTACATTATTCATGTATGGTCAAGTTACTTGCAAATACCATATACTGTATGCTCTTATTTATACCATCTGTACACAGGAGTCATCACAGAAAATTTAAAGGCATCATGATGGAGTTATGTGGGCTCGCTAGTGTGATGGCCGCACATCTCCACAATATTATTTTCTCCCTATTTTTTCCTAACTTTTATGTACCTAATGTTACTATACTTCTCAACTGATTAAGAGGATTTGTTCCTTGTAGTATGTCTGCAACCTCTAAATATATCTAAAGCGCACACCTGACGACGAGGTAGATTACTGCAATGGAATTTGTTGCTAGCCCAAAACAAAAACCTGTGCAGAATGTCAGTCTGGAAAACTTAACATGTGAGAAAAATAAATGTGACTCTAAAAATAAGTGGACTCTGTAGAATACAAAGAAACCACAGCAAAATTGAAGGACGCAGTGAACGATGAACAACAGATAACAGAGGCCTCCAACATGGAGGATACAACTCCACAGTTGGCAAGCGATCCAGAGTTACACGGCAAGCGCATACACACTGTGGAGCTGTGTGGAAAATGTGCAATATAGAAGCCGCCCCAATAATTTCAGACTGATTGGTTTGAAAGAAGGTATTGAAACAGACAACATGACGGCATGTATAAAGAAGATCGGAGAGGGTCTGTATGGTCACTGACAGCGAGTTTGAAATCGAAAGAGCACACCGTCCTGCAGATCAGGATCGTCCGCCGAGATTCGTAATGATAAGATTTATGCGATCCACTTCAAGGGATAAAGTCTTCAAAGCTGCAAGAGAGAAAGGCCAACTTTCCCTCTTTTCAGACATGACCGGTAAACTAACCGAGAGTCTGGAAGACCTTCACAACAGAAAAGCAGCTACTTCATGGCAAGTACATTTACACTTGGCTTCCCAGCAACACTTGGTTTCACGCGGAAGAGGAGAGGGCAAAAGGTTTGGTGTCAGAGGCTGTCAAGTTCATTGAGCAACACCTAGATGGAGATTAAAGGGTACAAAACTAAGTACAACTGGACTGCAGGGACAAGCAACCGAAATGGGTTTCCTCAGGAGGGTGGCTGGACCTTAAGAGATAGGGTGAGAAGCTCAGCTCTCCGAGAGGAACTCAAAGTAGAGCCACTGCTCCTTTGCATTGAAAGGATCCAGTTGGTACGTGCATCCAGATGCACGTATTAAGGATGTCCCCTGGGCGCCTCCCTATGCAGGTGTTCCAGGCATGTCCAGCTGGGAGGAGGCTTCGAGGAAGACCCAGGACGAGGTGGAGAGATTATATCGCCACACTGGGCTGGGAACGCCTCGGGATCCCCCATTAGCTGGCTAATGTGGCTCGGGAAAGGGAAGTTTGGGGTCCCCTGCTGGAGCTCCTGCCCCCGTGACCCAACCTCAGATAAACGTTTGAGGATGGATGGAGAATTGAAATCACATTTATTTAACACTATTAATCTGCTTCTCTCCCTCTGCCATGTAAAATCGCGCAGATTTTTAAATGAACGCCGCGGCCAGAGCTGGCTAATGTGGCTCGGGAAAGGGACGTTTGGGGTCCCCTGCTGGAGCTGCTGCTCCTGTGACCCGACTCTGGATACTATAGATTAATATCCAAATGGAGAATTTGAAATAAGTATGGTGGTGGGATGTGAAAGGTGTGATTAGCCATCTAGTGGGGATTAAGGGGCGCATCGACATCCCACAGAGCTAAACTATTAGTAGTCCTGTAAACTACTAACAGGAAATGAGCCTTCAGTTTGCTTTGTTGTATTTTTGTTATTATTGGAGAGGGGTTATTTATGCTGACCAGGTTGGTCTTGATTGTTCTATTAACCCTGCCGCTGTCCTATGGGTCAAAATGACCCAGTGCACTCGCCAGTAGCGGGGACCAACCCGGACATGACATTCCGCGGTTGGCTCCCTCTGCTGGTAGTCTGCTAAAATGCCTTAGGACAGAGGGAGGGTTAAACATTTTGTTTATGTTCACCGATGGTACAATAGTTTTTGAATACGTTACAAGTTCAAAATATCAGATACAATAGGACGCCTTCGTTAAAATGCCAGTTACTTTTATTAATAACTTTATTTGAATGGCAAACAATGCTTATGATAACCCTCCTGTCCTTGGGCATCTAATGCACTACTAGCAGAGGGAGCCAACCACATAACTTAATGTCCGTGTTGTGGTTGGCACCCTCTACTTGCACACAAAAAAAACACCGGGTAATTTTGACCCATAGGACAGCAAGAGGGTTAAACTAGTTTCCTGGAACATTAATGGTTGAGGGAATCTTATGAAAAGGATAAAGGTACTTTTATATTTGACAAACAAATAAGCCAATGCAGCATTTATTCGTTATGATTCAAAGAATAAGAGGTGGAACATTTTGAGAGATTGGTTGGAGCTATTGGATTATAGCTCTTTTACAAGCAAACAGAATGGAGTTCTTATTTTTGTGCACAAACAGTTGAATTTTTTGATACTTACAGAATTAATCAAGGACACAAATAGCAGAAGTATTTGTGGTACGCAATACATATTGTGTAATATACAGTATATGCCCCCAACATGAGGTTATGGCATATTGGGAAATGCACAAGAACGACTACTTTTATCAGGAAATTTTAAATCAGGTTCTGGATGGGGGGCTTGATAAAAGCAAATACTCAGGGTCCTCAATACCAAAATTCAAGTTCTAATAGAGGACAATGGTCTGATGGATGTGTGGAGATTAGTTAATTCTAAATGTTATTTCCATTGCCACAAGTCTTGACATTTTAATTCCCAGAGTCTAGCTATTGCCGTTATTACTAGCGATATTAATACAATCTCTCATCAGACCATGGGCCTTATCAAACTTTGTATTAATCTAAATGCAGACAACCTTAGAGGTAGATAGAGAATGAATATTGTCCTGTCCTGCTGCAGGGCAATGCATCAGCCTTGCAGAATACCTTTCATATTTTTTGATCAATATGGGTAGCATATGGGTAGCAAAAAAAAACTAAATATATAATAGCCTGGGATAAATCGGCTGCGTTCGCTTTGCGCACAGCCTTCGAATAGGCCTACCTGTTTTTACTGGAGCGACGATCCAAAATCCAAAAGGAGTGAGGTTTGGGAGGGGGAAAAAGGCACTTCAAGATAATGTGGTCCAATGACGATGTTTTGATCACCATATTATCCAAATGAGGGAGACAGAAAAGTTAAGTCTCTAGTAAAGTCAAACACACAAGACTAAGTTTGTAGCAATTGGTAATGTTCTCATTAGGGCTGGCCCGAACACCATTTTACAGGCTTCGAGTACTTGTTGGTATTCGAATACTCGTTTTCACATCTCAACTATTTATCATAAGTTCGTGTTGAAGTTAATGTTAAAGAATACAGCCTATACAACCAGCAATTGCAAGTAAATCTCTTCATGAATTTAGTTCAGTGTTTTCATTTTTAATTACATTTCTGTAACGAAAATGTTTTGCCCACATCTACTTTTAATTAGGCTATTTCGTTTTTGTTAATGGAACAAAGACGCCCTCTGGAAATTAACTGAAATGTGTCATGCATGAATGAAATAACACCAGTTATTTTTTTGTAACACGTTTTCATTGTTGGCTATAAACATTAAACAAGCTGCAACTTAGGCTTAATAATAATATTAATAACCATAAAGTTCGTTATGTTAAAGAACATAGCCTATACAACCGTCAGTTGCAAGTCACAACTTTAGTTTATTTTTATGTTTCAGTTTGAATTTAAATATTTTCATTTTTTATTACATTTCTGTTAACGAAAAAAAATTCCCACACAATTTGTTGTATAGGCTATACAACAAATTCAATCGCGTTTATTTCCTGGGAGGTTTTAGGCAAATCAATACCCTATAAGAATTTGTTTCATGGCAAAAAGAAGGAAATAAAATGGAAAAACAGCCTATGATCAAAACTGTGTATTTCAAAAGAGTCTGCCACCTCCCCAAGTCTTAGTGCATTTTTCTCCAGTGTGGCTCTGCCCCATCGCTTTCATTTCAAGCACGTAGGACTGCAGCTCCTAGTCTTCGTCAATGAAATGGGCAGTAACTGCCATGTAAGCCTCCATCCCACAGAAGTCTGTCGTTAAACTGACTGCAGTAGAGCTCTTTAACTGCATTAAAACTTGGCCAAGTAGTTCGCTATGCGTGATTGCTTCTGAGAACGTTGAATGCTTAGGGATGGTGTTGCATGTCTTCATTCGTTTTATAAACCCCATCGCTTTTAATTATGGTCACAGGCATCATGTATGAATTCAGTTATTTTGTCTGTAATGTTTCGCTTTATTTTCTCCGTGATAGGCATGACAAACTCAAGTGTCCTTGCGTTGTTTTTGAGGTAGATGGTTGCGATGTCTGGGGAATCGAATGCACCTATAATATAATAATAATAATGCTATTAAATCTGATGCTAATTGGTATAGCTATGCTCTGTAGTGTATAGGCCTAGCTTGCCAAGTGATGCTATAGCCTAGTAGGCCTACTTACATGATTCAACAAAGTTGTCGTGTCTCCATGGTATGCCAATTTCAGGTCACATATTTTACAGTGAGCTTTTTTGTTATCATTCAACAATTTAAAATATTTCCAAACCACTGATTTATTCAGCATATTTTCCCCCTCTAGTTTGTATAACCACATGGAAAGTAGAGTGCACACTGAGGTGAAGCAATGTGGACGCGGGCGTGCATATAATGATGCATTAAAACCAGCTGTAGTTAATATTTAGAAAATAAAATACATTTTTACTAAATAAGTTTTAAATTTTTTTTTAAAACGAAGCTTCCGAATACTGATTTAAGATTTGAATAACAACTTAATGAACAAATACTCAAAAAATCAAATTATTCGGGCCAGCCCTAATTCTCATATATTACGTTGTTCACAACTAGAGTACACCTATGTTTAATGGACTGGCAGAAAAGCCTTATATTTTATATTTTGCATAAATGTAGCTATTATTTTCAGACTTTAATTTTATTTAATTGCTTAACAGATAATACACTTTTTCCCTTTGCTTAATTACGTGGTTCTATACCACCTTGACCTACCACTAGATGTCACACTAAATGCACCAGCATTAATTCTCTGTTTAGGATATACTATATAATAGAGATATAAGTCGTTTGCTGCTATATTTAAAATATAGTACAGAGCACTTTTCACGTTTGATAAAGGAAACAGAATTATGAGAGCTGCTTAGAACTAGAATTGCTTATCGCAATATTTGCCAAACTAATCGCAATATTACCTTTTGGTCAAATCGTGCAGCCCAAATTGGGGCTGCACAGCAAAAGATAGCCAATGTCTATGTTTAACTTTAACGTTCCTTGTTTAACTGAATAATTACTAAATGTTAGCCAAAGTGTTAGCAGTAATCTAGCCTAGGCTAGGTTACTGTAGAAGGCAATTTCATACTATAGTAACTCTTCATTAATGAAGTAAGTCATACCATGTGGATAGCTATGGCTGGTTAGCAGGTAAGGACACTGGGTGTCGTGCTATAGTATAAACTAACCTTCAAACACTGAATAGTTTACATGCTTGTGAAAACATATGGCTGGTTATCAAAATGTCCCTGTTCCATCGTATTGGCTGTCCCTACACATGATTCCGGTGCTTTGTAACCACTGCTGCCATGTCAATGTTGACCCCCCCATTCCCCTCCCATATCCTTAATCTAAACGGCAAGGTGGAATAAATGCGCAATATGAATGCACACTGGAAAATAAAAAATGGCTTCCGGTTCAAACCGATATGGTTATACCGCTTTGTCAGATCAGCAAAGCCAGCTGCTCCGTTAGCACAGTACATGGAAGAGGGGGCGGGGTGAGCAGTGGCCGTGGGATTAAGGACTTAATCACTTAAGCAGTCAAAATACATCGCATTGAGACCTTAAGGAACTATATCAACATGTGGAAAGGGGCATGGAATGTTCACTTTAACAATAAAAAAAAAAATGTAGCCTAAATGTATTATTACGCTATTATTATATTGGTGTCATAAAAACAATCTTAAAATGGAAATATAATTTCTTTTATGACAATTATTTTTGGGACAATATAATATATATTGTGACAGTCCTAGTAACATGTAGTAACTAAATAAATAATTGGTTACTTTTTCTAAAGGAACATCTTATTCTTCTATATTCTAATCATGTTAACCCTCGTAATGTCCTCAGAAATATAGTTTTTGGCCACACGGCGGCGCCATCTGATTGTGTATGAGTTGTGTGTTTTTCAATTGGCATTGCTGAGTGTATTTATTT
>JAODUG010004545.1:0-10501 GCA_027564795.1 Aphredoderus sayanus
TTTTTTAAAGAAAAAATAACTTTTTTTTCATCCTGTTATTCCCAGCCCAATAATTTGCACTGGGAATCAAATTTGGTCCAAGACACCCCCCCCCCCCCCCCTCCACCCCCCAACACCCCAACTACAATAGCAGGAACATTACCAATATCAATTCCTAAGCGATCCCACTAGGCAGCATTTTTAGGACTTAAAAAGTCATGAGGGGCTTGGTGAGTAATGTGCTGGTTTCCAATGGCCACACTGTGAGACTAGAGGAGATGGGGGTGGGTGTGGGTACTGCATACTGGTGAGGCATCAGGGACTGGTCATTATGTATGCATTGCAGCGAAAGCAATCTTTGGCGAGCCTGTCCCCAATTGTTTTTAAAAGGATACTTCACTGGACACAATCAAATTAGCAAGAACATCTCTGATACGGGGTAATAACCCTAAATTGAATTTCTGCACAGGCTAAAGTGTCCCCTCTCTGCACAATCAATTGCTGTGAAGAGAAAAGGAGGACAGGAAGAGGGCATTCATAGTTAGCAGACCTTTAAAGAGTGCACGAGAGACACAGGCGTGAGTGGGCAGACCAAGGCCCAGTCATAATGTCTGCCCATCCATGGCCACACGAGATGAAATCTATCCAATTATGCTAATGCATCCGAATTACCTCACTGCTGCCATTATTGATCGAGAAAACCAGGTCATTTCTGTGTTTGCATGAATACGATTTTGCTTTATTGTGCCTGCGCAACAAGCTGCACGAGCCCTGGCAGGCCGGCGGCTGTGCTAACTGAATAAAGACATGACAACAACAAGCAATTAGCCAGACAGCCTCCTGTTAGCTCTGCCACTAGCTGCCACTGCTGTGTCTCAGTAGCAGCTAGCCAATGGGATTACTGTAACGTGCTGCTATTGTGGCTCAGCTATTACTGTACAAGATACTTTATGTTAGATATTAAACTGACTGTCGTAGCACAACTTCGAATGAGATTTATAGCCAACACACACAACCAACTCAAAAAAGGTCAAAGGTCAAGCTCACAGAATTGACGTGCAGTGCACTTTCTATAATGGTCAAATTCACAGATATTCACATTTCACTTCACGTCAATTTTCTGTGGGCATGACCAACAGTGTTATATTTGTGGGGGATAGTTGTCAAAGTGAGCTTTATTTTATTATTATTTATAAATATATAAATAAATAAATATAAAGGACTATATTTTTGCACTTGACAGTGCATGTTGAATATTTCCTATCACAGTACAATGCCACATGTTCAGCCTGTAGAGGCTCACTAGGCTCCAACTAATTCACTTAGTGCTCCAGTTAGCAGAGAACGTGGATCATTGTGCGAGCTACAATACCCCATTATCAGGGAGTTAAAGAGCTCCATCAGTCCCAGACACCTCCTTCTCCCTCCCAGGGAGAGCAGTGAGTTAGGCAGCAGATGCCACACAGCCGGTAATGAGCAGGCTGGAGGCCCATTCGAGCCTAGAGAGAATAGGGCCCTAATGAACAACTGAAGATGCTTAAGTCTACTGAGTCAAGACTGCTACGGGTTGCCTATAGTGGAGGGGCTTTCTTTCAACCAGAGACTGAACTAGATGAGAACATTTCCCATTTTCAAATGATAATACTTTTCTAATTTGTGAGTAACAGGAGTTTTAAGGCTGCTAAGATATTTTATGGACAATTTTGTCAGAATGATATGTTTGAGCTTCTTTATTTATTATATTTCGTGCTATATTTAGATCTTTTTCCCTCTCATTTTAACTTACAATATTATCCACAAGTTTCTTGTTTTTTGCTTACATTTCCTCAATATCTACTGTAACACATTGATCATTTTAATTTTAACTAAAACTGGGTACTAATTATGGAATAGCATCTAAATGAGACCAGGAGAGGTCTACTTTCTACTTTTAACATGCAAGAAATAAATAATAAGGAAAAAATGTATGAACATTTTATTTCTAGTTGATATTATACAGTTTGATTATACTGTGATTTACTGTTTTGGGAATTATATTTTTATTCTATTTTTAAAGTGAGTGGGTTTTATGAAAGGCGCTATTTATGCATACAATGTATTATAATTATTATTTATTGAAATAAAGAGCATAAATTAATGGGAATGAAATGATAGACAGGTGGGCACTATGTTTGACAGCTAGTGGCCTGGCCCATTGCCCATGCACACTTTTCTTAAATGCACTGTGTGTGCAATGTGAATGACAGAGTTTATTTGAGAGTAGGAAAGTCAAGATAGAATGTGAAGACATAAGTAGATGTCAGTGAGCCTAGCACTCAAGCATTCACAGGGCAGTTACTCAGCCTAGTCAGGCTGCACAATAATGTGATGCAACTTAGCCAGTTTGAATATTTATACACCCACACCTATCAATCACTCCATATGCTACATCACACTTATACCACAGTCCAGATGTCCTATAGCATGACTACAAACTAAGCAGGTAAGACATCAGTTCCCTCCATCTGCTCTATTCTGAGATAGTTTAAGCTGTATTTATTATGCTTTCTGTCTGTTAACTGACGATAAATAAAGTGCAAAATATGTCATTGATATAATGTTCTCCTAGTATTAGTAGGCCTAGGCACTGCTATCGCTCACCTTCAGATATGAAGCTTTGAAGATTTAAAGTGTGCACTTGAATAAAGTCGTTATTAAGATAAATAATTAATTACATCTGTTTTGCTTATCCCCATATAATCTGTCTGCTAAAGTCTCGTGGCATTCCGGTTTAAACTGGTGGCTAAATCATCTTTCCTTCAAAGATGCAGCAATGACACAAAGCATTTACTGTTTATTCAAATTTGTCAAAAGTGCCATTCAACGCATCGCATTTGCTTTTTATTTACAGTGTCGTGAAACAGATGAGCAAGCAATGGATTCTTGTTTCTTTTTGCACAGTCTCCACTGAGGTGCGCGTTGTAGCTACAGTACTGTAACCTCCATTGCAACATTCACCACAGCCCCAGCTTGCCTAAGTTATAAATTCGAAAGCAAGACTCCCACAACACAGTCTCTGAGTCACAGCAGAAAAACTGCACTTCAAGCAATTTTAATCACCGCCTCACCCAGGCCCCAGGCCTGACTCCTATCCATTCTGTTGAGGGGCAAAGATATTCTGCTTTACAAGCTGAATAATAATGGGAAAATATACTCCCCCTATCATAAAGGCGTGACCCTCTAAAAGTCAAACGTACAAAGAAAAATGTGCACAACTCCTCCGGGGCGAGCCCCTTCGGTAAATAAGAATGTGTTCCTTACCCGCATCTCGTCTGGACAAATAAGAATTTAAAAGGGTGAAGTTTATGGCTTTCTGACTGTCTGCATATTAGTTTGAGGAGTTGCCTCGTTTGAACTGCTGTTTATCTCTGTGACGCCTTTCAAGACCAAAAGACCAATAGAACCTGCAGGGCACATTGTTTAACTGGCGCTGGCATTTCCCGCGGCAGTGACTGTGATCTGGGGATAATGGCAGGGCACAGATGGGGACAACACCCACCGAGAGCTTGGACAGCCAGCAGTGCAAGCAGCAGGAGAGACAGCATGGTCTTCAGTGGTGGGGGGATTTGAACCTTGGGTCAAGCGCTTCAGACACAGCACTGCAGAGAAAAAACACAGGTATCTGATCAGACACAGGCCACAACTCAAAGAAACATTGTGTTTGTGTTGCTGCCGGAAGCACAGGAAGCCAGAACAAATAAATAAATGCTAAACGATGAACCAAAAAACATCAATAAAGGAGTGTTGAGCAGAGAATGATGAGTAAAAAGTGACGTGTCAAAGTGTCAAATTCAACAAATATTTCCTTGTGGTCCACTAGATGCCCATTCTGTGTGCATGTTGATAAAGTAATCTGGTGTTTCGCTTTCAAAGCCTTAGCTCTGCAAATGGGAAGACAAACCGCACCACACATGACAACAACAGGGTTAAAAGGCACAAAAAACAACACAAATACATAAAGAAAACAATAATGAATAAAGAAATACACACAGCAATGCCAATTGAAAAACACACAAAATCATACACAATCAAGTGGCGCCGTTGGGTGGCCAAGTAAGATATTATTAAGGACATCACAAGGGTTAGTGCCAGACACTGTGGAGGTGTCATTTTTCTTTAGTGCAAACTGCTAAATCGTGCAAGGGGGGGAATCCAAGTATAACAGGGAATAGCCAAGTCATTCTGTCTGCGGTATCAGGATGAGAACCTGTGAGGAAATGTAAGCTTTGGCGCTCTCTACTGTACTGACAGCAGCCAAACACATCAGAAACCAGTGGTGTTGTTGTCTTTTAGCCTAAACATCAGAGAACTCTTACAGACAGACAGGCAGACAGACACACTGACAAAAAAGTGTGTGTGTGTTTGTGTGTGTGTGTGTGTGCGCGCATGTGCGTGTGTGTGGACATGATGGCTAGAAACCAGCGTTATGACTCATAATGCTCATGTCCATGAATCATGATGCTGACTATAATGGAGAAAATGATGATGGAAAAAAAATCTGCAATGAAACCCTGCTCATTGTTTAAAAGGTAGAGACAGTTATCCAGGAGAAAGATTGTTAATATTTGAACAAAAACACCCTTCCCTTCAATGCCATAGTGTCTCCCTCAGAAGCTCCGCCCCTCAAATTGGACATGCATTGCCATGGTTGGAATATTGTTGGGTGGTGCCGTCTGCACCACTGTGTGTGTTCCTATTTACAGAACCAGGGCTGTGTAGTACTGTAAGTAACACCAAACCATTTATTCAGCAAGCAAAGCTAATGGACGGCTAGCAGACAGCGAGGGGATATGCGCTGAATTTCAGTGTATAGCGTACAATCACTTACTCCACTGAATTAAACTGAAGAACTCACAAGCTAAGGGAAACAAACCACATGATTAGATGTACCATAACAAGAGAGGGAAGATGTACTGGTAATGGTCCTATTCACTTCAGGCACAATCAAGTATCTCATTAGCACTAAAAGGAAAAAGAATGAGGTAGGTTTCCCCTCCCCAACTATGTACTCTGCCCCTTTGGGTGAGTCATCCATGTGCATCTGTCTGGCCTGCTCTCTGGCTCCTTTTCCAGACAGGACCTTAGAGGCCTGTACCCTGAAAGAGTGTATGACTGCGCGCCTGGGATAAGGATTACTGTGAGTAAAACCACCTGCCATGCGATCAGCTGTTCATAAACACTGTAGACAGAACAAGAAGGGAATAAGACCTGCTGCCTTCATAAAATGGTTAATGAAATTAACCTCATTCAGAAAATGCCGCAACACTATCCTGAAAGCAATATATAAAGGGCAGCAAAATGGCTGAGGGTCATAAGGAACACAATTATATTGCCACATGGAAGCAGTCCAGGTACTGAAATGAAATTGAGCAAAGTTGTTTGTGTGTGATATAAATTTGGATCTGCCTCAGTCTCTCTGTCCAGTCGAATGTTGTGAGCTAGCAAATCAGGATGTGAGACTGAGAGCTACCATAGGGCTTGGCCTGCTTACGTCACTAGTGGTGTGCTTAAGTGCCTCAGAGGAAGCACAGATCTATCTATTAACTCATAGGCTGCTGACTAACATCAATACACCACCCTTAATGTTCTTTGAAACTAATGAAACTAGCACACTGATTAGCGTGCCTCTATTTATGGTATAAACCTTAGCCTCTCTGCTGACTTAGCCCAATCTTTCTATGAGGCTGTTTTATGGGTTTAGCAGAGTAGAGAGGATGTGGGCAGTAGAAATGCAAATTAATCAAAAACCAGCATTTAGCACGATTGCCAAAGACCAGACTAACATCGAGACACTATCTGTGTCTGAGACACTTGGAGGCATACAGTATTTGCTATCAATCATCTGCAAACAGCATTAAAAAAATAATAATTAAGTAGGCAGACGTATTTTTAAATAAAAAGAAAAATGAAAAGGCTACTTTAAAAGGATCATTGCAATATTCTGTTTTGGGCTGGGTGGGTCCATAAAGATGTAGTCTCAGCATAATTAGGGTTTTGCCTCCAATTGTCATAAAACTCCCTTTTTTAAAAAAAATAACTATTCCAAGTGGAGTTATTGAGCATTCTTGGAGGCAGAGCATGTACCCTGTAGGCTACTACATTCACATGACCCCATGAGCAGAGACCCTCGATTATATTTGTGTCTCACAGTGGCCAGAACTACATACTATGGGCCTTTGCAAAAAGGAAAACACTATTTAAGAACATTATTGCGAGTTCTTGATGGGCACTGTTTCATTCAGAGCATGAAATTGCTGTCCTGTATTAAACCACTGTCTGAGTGTGCGTCTGTTGTTCAGACACTAGGATGACATCAAAGGGTTTTCACTGAATGACTCAAAGTTATTTCCCTGCTCCGTGCCAGCAAATAAATCCCTTTTCTGTCTGTTCGTTTATTATTAACATCCAGCCCAGCGGTCAAAACAAGTTGACCAGAGGTTTAGCCTGTTCAAATGGGTGGAGATCAAAAATTATACAAATGCATAGTGTGACATTAATTACTGTGACATTCACATTTTCAATAGCTTAATATGAATAATATATTGTTATCTATATTCCATTTAGCCATTCAATATGGGGACAGGAAATGAATGGTTCATAGCTTTCTTTTTCACCCACTAGCAGTATTTACTTGTAAATTACTATTCCCCTATATGTGATAGTCTCAGCCCTAATCTTTCACTGGCATATGGCACATTTTTCACTTCTAGACCCATTAGCCATTTACTCATGCTTTATGATAGGAACATTCTCATTATAAATTTTGCATTATACTTAATGAAAGTAATCTTCCAAAATTAATATTCTTAAACAATGAAAGTTCTAGTGTAAGACCTAAAATATTCTAGCAAATTAACTATGATCTATCTTGAGTTTCTGGTAGTATATTCAAACATATCATGTAAATAGTTGTGTGGTGTATTAATAGTAGTGCAATACCAGTGTTTTACCAGCAACTGTCACAAAATGCTTCAGCTGAGATAACTTTTACATAATGTACATTTTAGGAATAGTGAAACCACCATTTATTTAAATCTAAATCATTAACACAGACATGGACAAAACATGCACACATCTAGGCTACATTACAAGCCCCACAAGTGTGTCACTTGCGTGCCCTGATTTGCATGAAGCAACACCCCTACATCGTTTTTTTGGCTTTAGGAGGACTGCATTAATGCCATGCCATGAAATATAGCCTTTACAATCACAAGAACCACATTGTGGTAAGACACACATGGGTTTATTTTCTTTGAGTTGCCATTTATTTATGATATGATCATTTTTATTATTTTAAATAGGAAAATGTACACCTACAGTATATCTATACCTACCAAAAAGGTTGTGATATGTTGTGAAGCACATTACAAATTATATTTAAGAATATCACAATAGTCCCGATAAAATATGAACCCACAGTACCTACAAATTTTAAAAGGAAAGGATCCATTCACATGTTGTGCACTAAAATTCTCATTTTATCAACATTAGTTATAATTTCCTCCGTGGGAGTTTGCTGCTTAAGGCCTATTGTATTTCACAGGATGCTGTATATTTACCAGAAGCAACAGGAGGTCACCAGTCCTCTGCCCATTAAAAATAAGTTAGGTGTTGAACATGTCCATTGAGAAAAATCCCAGATAACCAATGTACAATCAGACAATTAAATACATGCTCTGATAATCAATAATAAATACATAAATACATAATTAAATACATAAATAATTGGACCATTTGCCAATATAATAATTATGTGTCCTGCAATATAAATATAATATAAAGAGACAATGTTGGCCTAATATTTATTAAATAATATAGACTGCATTCTTTTTCACAAATATTTGACGTTTCCTTTGCATTATCTTGAGGAGCCAATTGCCACATGGTTGATGTTATGCTAACCTTTTGTCATTGGGGGGCGCAATCGATTCCATTCATAGAGGTTAAAAGAAAAATCCGTGACAATAATACTTAAATAAGACTATTTGTGCCACTGACTTTCCTGAAAATGTCAGCAGACGATGTGCCTAAGCTATTAGTCTAAACTATTTGTAACTTGTAACTCTTTGTACAAAAAATAACTGTTGCTTGTCCCTGAAACTGATTTATCGTAATATATTCGACAGGAGGCTATGCTATTGTGCATTTGGATATATTTATTTATTCCAAAAGTTTGTATGCTTACCATGTTAGGCGACGAAAGTTAAAACCACCATCTAGCGGCAGTGACTCTCTCAACGACAGCGGGAGGTATTTGCATGAGCTTCGCTATAGCTACTCGCATAAAGCAACAAAACACTACTGTCGATAAACTATTTTAGATAAGATACAGTTATGCTATATCAAATCTATTTGTTCAGAAAGCACGAATGTGCTCCATTGATTTGGAACGAGTCTGCTTTAGAGAAACCACTCCTTGCCGCTTTGTCCAGTAGTGATGTCATACGGGGGTGAGAGTCTCCCTAGTCCCGACCCCCTCTTTTCTTAACCTATTGTAGACACATAGTCTACCTATACTTTTATTTACACCCTTAAGCCCTGTAATGTACTCAGAAATCTCGCTTTTGGCCACACGGCGGCGCCATCTGATTGTGTATGATTTATGTGTTTTTCAGTGGGCATTGCTGAATGTATTATTTATTTATTTATTTATTATTTATTTATGTATTTATGTAGTTTTTTTGTGACTTTTACTCTTCTTGTTGACCTCTAGTTTGAAACACGCCTTGTTGTGTCAGCAGTGCACATCATATGTGTGTGTAAGCTGTAGAATTAGGTTTAGCGCCTTCTATCTGCCACAAAGAGCTAGTGATTTGGGTAAGTTTGACCCAGAGGACATTACGAGGGTTAAGGCATTTAGAAGACGATCTTATCCAAAGCGACTTACAATATAATAGCAGGTGACAGGTAATGTAGCAATCAAACATTCTATTAATAGCGTCATCGGGATAATAGCATCCATTCTTTGGTACCTATTCTAATTTCTACGTGCTGGAAAGGTTTTTTTTATAGCCTACCGAAAATATGTTTGCATCGAGACAGTATTGCAACAATATTTCCGACATATTTGTTAAGTAAGCTACCTTTTATTTTATTTATACATTATCCATATAGCCTATACGCTCAAGGTGCGTATTTAAAAGTAATTTAGGAAATCTAATTAGCTTGATACGTTAAACAAAATGTGTGCTAAACCAAATCACAGCATCAACTAAAACATTGCGGAGATTCTATGATGCCATAAATCTCACACAAATATAAAAAAATATATCAATGGTGTAAATAAATAAAAACAACGGCAAGTTTATTTTTAAAATAGATATACTGCCTGATATATAGACGGATGTACGTATGTTAACCACGTGATAAACCAGGAAGTGAATCAAGTGTCAACAAGACCTGTCAGTAGTAAGTGTGCTTTGTTTGCAATCTTCATATGTTTTCGTATGTAAGTGGTTTGGGCATATCTATATACTTTAAACAGATAGTAGACTTTCTTTAGCAAATGGTCATGTTTCTTTTAATGCCAATTAGTTAGCTACAGTAGTATTGTCTACATTACAGGGTATCCCGATCACGAACGAGTAAGACCAATTTCTTTATTCATAGTCACTGGTTAACCAGCTACATTCTTCGAAATAGGTAGAGATGGCTTCTTCAGATTGGCACCTGTCATTGAAGCTGGCAGATCAGCCCAAATCAGTCTTCCATTTCCCAGAGATGACACCAGGAGATGTACCACCCGGAGGATATAGGATTGCAACATTGAAACAGCTTGTAGCAGCACAACTCTCAGATTCTGTGCCAGACCCAGATCTTATAGGTACCTTCTGACCTTCAGTGTTTTTTGAGGAATAATGAACATTAAATTCACTGTAGTTCTTTCCGTCAGTATTATACCCCTATTCATGATAACCATAATTTGGTAAGCCTGGTATCTGAAATGTCATCAGTATCATAGATTTGCTGTTAAACTGAATGTTTTCTATTCCAGAGCTGGTTCACTGTGGCAGAAAACTGAAAGATGACCTAACGCTAGATTGCTGTGGAATTCAACCTGGATCCACCTTGCATATCCTCAAAAGGACTTGGCCAGAGCAAGAGATTAGTCCGGGTATGTAGCATTGAGACAGAAATACAGTAATGCTTTCTCAACTGGCAATATGCATATCGGTGTATTTACTTTTGCATTTCATTTTTCCAGAGCCAGTAAACCGAGCTACTGCAGCCAGGGAGTTCAGAATGTTTAACACAGCTCTCCATTCTCTCAACTCTGCCTATAGAGACTCTGTGAGTACTAGACACAGTGTACTTTCAGTTGAGCCTAAAGTGTGAGCCTAGCCTACACACAACTGGCATATGGCATGTTGTGTGTGTGTGTGTGTACAATGTATGTATGTATGTGTGTGTGTGTATATATATATATATATATATATATATATATATATATATATATATATATACAGACACACACAAAAAAATC
>JAODUG010004546.1:0-10501 GCA_027564795.1 Aphredoderus sayanus
ATAACTAAAGAAATACAATGCACCATATCGATCTCTGGCTGAGGTTGACAAGCGTGTGCTATCAGGGTACTCTTGTGTTATCATTATCGCAGTGGTCATTATCTTGGAAATGTCTGTGACGCTACTGAATGATTATATTATACTACAGTATATGCATATATTGTTGGGCAGTTTAACCCCAGTATTCCTAAAAGGCATTTTTAGGGTGTAGTGCCCCTCCTCTATTCTTGCAGAATCTTCCATGATCTTCAAGAACCTGCCGTCTTCCTGAAACATCCCCTTCTTCTCTGTTCTTTTCGTTAAAGTCATAGTTATACTGAACAATTTCTCCAAACTTGTTACTGAAATTCCGTTTACTGTAAGTTGGTAACCTAACCTCATGATTAACGTCACATCCTTGAAGAGGGCCATTCACAACTCATCCCAGCACCGTTTTTATGGCATATGGTCCATCACAACAACTACTGACTACTTCCCACTTCCAGTATTTTGAGACCACTGGTTACCTCTCTGGGAACCATCACCTTATCATGGTGGAGAGGTTTGTGAGTCCCTGTGAACCTGAGAGCTGTGTTGTGTGGTCTCCCAAGGCAATTGGGAGACCCTCAGGGGAGGGGCCAGACAAAGAATTGTTCACAAGACCCCATGGAAAGAACTAAGAGAGGAACAGTTACCATGCCCGGAGGAAGCGCGAGCCCCCGTCTCGAGCCAGGCCCAGAGGGAGGGGTCGGCGAGCGCCTGGTGGCCTGGTCAGGCACAACCCGAACAAGCAATGTGGCACCCTCCTCTCCATCCTAAGGGGCCACCACTCGTGGGAAGAACCGTGGGGGTTGGTTGCGCTGTCATGTGGGTGGCAGTGAAGGTCAGGGACCTTGATGGACCAGACCCAGGCAGAAGAGGCTGGCTCTGGGGACGTGGTGAAAGGAACAATTTGAGGAACTCCTGAACTCGACTAACACGGCCTTTATGGTAGAGGCAGAGTTGGAAGCTGATGGGGATCATCGTCATTTTATGGAACTGGCTGAAGTCAATGAGGTAGTCAAACAACTACACAGTGGCAAAGCCCCGGGAATTGATGAGATATGTCTGGAAATGCTGAAAGCTCTGGGTGTGGAGGGGAGGTCGTGGATAACACGCCTCTTTAACATTGCTTGGAAGTCTGGGACAGTGCCGAAGGAGTGGCAGAGGTGGTTCCTCTATTTAAAAAGGGGGACCAGAGAGTGTGTGCCAATTACAGGGGTATCACACTTCTCAGCCTCCCTGGTAAAGTCTACTCAAACATTCTGGAAAGGAGGGTTTGGCCGATAGTCAAATCTCAGATCGAAGAGGAACAATGTGGTTTTTGTCCTGGAACATCGGACCAGCTCTTTACTCTCACAAGGACCCTGGAGGGGACTTGGGAGTATGCCCATCTGGTCTACATGTGTTTTGTGGATCTGGAGAAAGCATATGGCCGTGTCCCCACAGAGATACTGTGGGAGGTGCTGAGGGGGAGTATGGTGTATGGTTCTTAGGGCTATCCAATCACTGTACGCCCAAAGCGAGAGCTGTGTCCGGATTCTCGGTACTAGATCAGACTTTGTCCAGGTGGGTGTTGGACTCCACCAAGGCTGCGCACCAATCTTGTTTGTGGTATTCATGGACAGTATATCGAGGCGTAGTCGTGGTGGGGAGAGTTTGCGGTGGCCTGCGGATCTCATCGCTGCTCTTTGCAAATGATGTGGTCCTGATGGCATCATCGGTCAGTGACCTTCAGCACTCACTGGATCGGTTTGCATCCGGGTGTGAAGCGGCTGGGATGAGAATTAGCACCTCTAAATCTGAGGCCATGGTTCTCAGCAGGAAACCGATGGAGTGCCTACTCCAGGTAGGGAATGAGTCCTTTCCTCAAGTGAAGGAGTTCAAGTACCTCGGGGTCTTGTTCGTGAGTGAGGGTACATTGGAACGGGAGATTGGCCGGAGAATCGAAGCAGCAGGAGTGGTATTGCAATCGCTTTTACCGCACCGTTGTGACGAAACGAGAGCTGAGCCAGAAGGCAAAGCTCTCGATCTACCGAGCAATTTTCGTTCCTACCCTCACCTATGGTCATGAAGGTTGGGTCATGACCGAAAGAACAAGATCGCAGGTACAAGCGGCCGAATTGGATTTCCTCAGGAGGGTGGCTGGCGTCTCCCTTAGCGATAGGGTGAGAAGCTTGTCTATCTGAGAGGAACTCAGAGTAGAGCCGCTGCTCCTTCATGTTGAAAGGAGCCAGTTGAGGTGGTTTGGGCAACTGTTAAGGATGCCCCCTGGGCACCTGCCTCCCTAGGGATGTTTTCCAGGCACGTCCAACTGGGAGGAGGCCTCAGGGAAGACCCAGAACAAGGTGGAGAGATTATATCTCCACACTGGCCTGGAAATACCTCGGGATCCCCCAGTCAGAGCTGGCTAATGTGGCTTGGGAAAGGGACGTTTTGGGTTCCCTGCTGGAGCGGCTGCCCCAGGATTGATGGATGGATGGTTCCTATCAATAGGCCAACATGTTCGTCAACACAAGTAATGTGAATACCTCACAGATATGCCCATTCAGCTACCTCCTCTTGCCTTGCAATATTGTCTGATGTTACAGGCATTTTCCTTTGTGTTAACACTTCTGGTAGTTAGTAGAAATCATCACTATCAAGACCAGCCACCTCCAAACCTGTGTGCTGGTACTATCCTTTCCTGCCCCATGGTGCGTAACAGGAAGCTCGTTTTCTTTCCTGTAAGATTCAAATTATGCAGCAGCTGTCCAGAACAGAATGTGGTGGAGCTGTCGGGATCCAAGAAGTGTGAATTTTCTTATCACCTTTGATAGATTTAACCTGAATTGGTAATATTGACAATGTTGAATTCTCCCTTCCGGCTCCTGTATGACCACATGATTGTAATGAAGTGCTGCCTGATGGATCCTCCAATCGTTTGTCAAGTCCAGCAGATTTATTCTGATCGATGTGAAGCACAGTTGGATGTCTTCGCTTGCATAGCTTGCAGGTCAAGTGCCTGTCACAGTCTCTGCTTATATGTCCATCACCAAGCAAAGCAAACTGCCTTTCTTTTCAGGAAGTCTGTCTAGTCTTGTTCCAGGCCATGTTTTCCCTGTTGTCTGCTGTCCACCCATCTTAGTCATGTTCCAGTCTGTGGTTCCTTGCTGTCCACCCCAGTTTTAGTATTGTTTCAGTCCATGTTTTGCCCTGTGGTTCCTTGTTGTCTGCTGTCCACCCCAGTTTTAGTGTTGTACCAGTCCATGTATTCCCTGTGTCTGCTCCTACCTCATGTTTATTGTTTATTGGTTTCACCTGCCCCTCATTGTCAATGTCCAATGGTCTGCTTTGTCTTCCCCTATTTAAGCCCTTGTGTTTGTTGACTCATTGTTTCCTGTTTTCAATACCTGTGAGTAATCCTAATGTTCTTAAATCAATCCCTGTATCATGCCTTCCCATTGTGAGTTTGGGTCTGCCCCGCCTGCTTATCCTAGCAATTTTATCCCAATGCTTCTTCTTTTGAAATACTAAGCACTCCTCCAATGTGTGCATCTGCGCACAGCATACACACCATTGATCATCAAGCCTTTCACATTCAAACTGACCGGAAACTTCATCAGATGCATCTGCTGTTGGCAAAACTGGTTTCTTGAGATCTAGCTTTGGGTTGCATTTTTCATTTTATTTGTCATGAGGTTCAGTGAGGAATCCTGAATATCTCAGAACAGTAGATCAGAGAAGATTTTAACATGTGCTCCATATAAACAACAAGATCCTTAAATCTTGCCCTGCAGTTACTGGTATCTAGAATGCTTGGTGCCACAGCTCTCCATTGCTCTCGTAGTTTACACAGAATACTTTTTAAATGAATGAGCATGTCCAACTTTTGCATATACGGCAAGTCTTCCATTATATTACATAACATCCACAAAGAAAAAGGCAGAAAGATTGAAGTCCCCTCACATCTTCAGCTTTCACGGAAGGCCATGTCAATGATCTGTTGATGTATGCTGTGGCTATTTTATATTTATTGCCAAAATGTTCCTTTAATAGCTCCTTTGCCAATATGAAACCAGACTCAGGATCCATGTTGGCAGCTACGTACCAATTCTCTTGGTTGACCTCTTGAAAATTGCTCCAAGTAGAATAAACAATCCAATTTGCTGGCTTTACTTTCTACACCATGCATGGATGAATGATCTCACCTTCAAATATAAGTATTTCTCTTGGTGGTAGTAAGGATAACTGCTTTTGTTGAACGAGTGCTGCTGTCATTTCAGTTTGCCTGTGCATAATGCTGTAAATGTCTGCGGTAGGTCCAGTATGGGGAGTGAAGGTTGGTTGAGTTCTCATTAAAGGTTGCATGGTTGTTGCAGTGGGTCCAATGCATTGTGCTAATGCACAATCCTGGTGTAGAGGATTTAAGATGATTGTCTCATGATTTTCCTTTGGCAGAGTGCTTATGATTGGCTGTCCTTTAGATCAGGGGTATTCAACCCTGGTCCTGGAGGACCCCTGCCCTGAATGTTTTAGATCTCTCCCTGCTCCAACACACCTGACTCAATTAAATGGTTCGTCATCTAGAAAAAGGAAAGAGAAAAGGAAAGAGTGACAACGAAAAAGAGTGACACTGGTCAACATCATCAACACCTCGCTGTCTTCTGGGGTGGTCCCTACCAGCTTTAAAACGGCAGCGGTGATTCCTACACTCAAAAAACCTGGCCTTGACCCACATGATCCGAACCACTACCGACCAATTTCCAACTCACCTTTTACATACAAGCTATTGGAAAGAGCTTGGCTGCCCAACTCAACCATAATATGCTCCATCACAACCTCTATCTCTATTCAATCTGGTTTCAGGACACATCATAGCACAGAAACTGCCCTCATCAAAATCACAAATGACCTTCTCATGGCAGCTGACTCTGGTCATGTAAGCATTTTAATTCTACTCGACCTCTCAGCAGCCTTTGATACAGTCTCCCACTCCATTCTTCTCACTCGCCTCTCAGAACTCATTGGCCTCACTGGTAATGTATATTCCTGGTTTCAATCCTATCTCACCAATAGGCAACAATTCATCATACTTAAGGGCATCTGCTCTGAATTGGCCCCGGTCTCACACTGCGTGCCTCAAGGATCTGTGCAAAATAAATTGGTGACATCACACTGGATGTGGATGGCTGCTCTATCTCCGTGTCCTCCCAAATACGTAACCTGGGCATCATCATGGACTCCACTCTCTCCTTCCAACAGCACATCAAAAACATTACTAAAACTGCTTTTTACCACCTTAAGAACATATCCAGACTCCGACAGTGCCTCTCCAACTCTGTAGCTGAGACCCTTATCCACTCCTTCATCACCTCCCGACTGGACTACTGCAACGGTATCCTGTTCAGTGTGCCCAGCAAGGCTACTGACAGACTCCAGTATGTCCAGAACTCTGCAGCTAGGATGCTTACCCACACAAAACCTGAACTTCACATCACTCCCATTCTGAAGAAGCTTCACTGGCTGCCAGTTAAGTCCCGGATCAAATATAAAATGCTCCTACTAACATATAAATCTCTCCATGGACTTGCACCTAGGTACCTCACAGATCTTCTCCCTCCCTACACCCAGTCACGGTCCCTCTTCCCATTCGCACTGCCTCATCCATAATAATGTTCAAAACACAGCTCAAAACACACCTCTTCAATGAGGCCTATGGGCTTTAATCCCCCCACCCCCTTCCCCCCAGTTTTTGTTCAGCGTCCTTGGGTTTTTGAAAGGCGCTATATAACTTTAAGTTATTATTATTATTATTATTATTATTATTATCTGCTCCAGTACCACTCCAGCAGAGGCATCATTTCCTTCAAGGTGTGTGCATTGAGATGTCTATTGCCCAATCATTTTGGTTTTAAACTAGACATGATATATCCATTACAGCTACATAATTATACATATTGCAGTCAGAATTTTAAATGAGTTTATTCAGTATGTTATGATACACACTTCTGTTTCCACAATAATGATGGACGACAAGGAGTTTGGACCACATGCACGGAAGATGTGTTCAAGTTCTGCTATCTTGAGGCCTGTGACACGTACAGATGTCCGTCATCTAAAACCGTAGGTCTCACGTCATTTTACAACGACAAATACATGAAGGCCAGTAGATGGCGGAAGAGATCAAATTTTCTAATAAAAAAAATGCGCAATACACTACTTTTGAATTCATTATTGAATTTTGCGATGTGCAATTTTGCACAATAGACTTGTGTACAATTTTATTCTATCATTATCTAATCTTAGCACCTCGTCATCCTGTGTAATCATGTGCAAAGTATTATGCGAGTGACTAACGTTTGTAATTGTTCATTATAAAACATTTTAATACCAGATGATCCGTGATCACATCATCTGGCCTGCAGTGAAATCAATGGAGGATGAGCCCTACTCTCTGGAGAGATTCATTGTTGCAGGATACCACCACCAATTAATTGAGACAGGTTTTTGTCTTGTCTGTCTATTATTGCTTGATTAAAGTTGTATAACATGGAAATACATTATTTTAAAGTTTTTGAGTTGTGAGGTTTTAAGGATTCTGAATAAATGTGCAATAAGTCAAAAGAAAATACACCGTTGCCAGGAAGCTGCCTGTAAAATGTATTAATTTAATTTCATATTTAAGTCTCTGACGATCCTACTGACTTTCTGGACAGGATGGGAGATGCCAACAGAGGAGCTCCATGTGGAGGTGGTCCATGGATCGCACCCTTGATCTTCCACCTGTCTCCAGTCCCTGAAGCTGCCTGGAAACAGAGTTATAATACCTTCAGCTTGTTACTGGAGTCCTGCACATCAACCTGTGACAAAGGTTTTGGTCTTGTCTGAGGCCAGGGATACATCTGCCTCATTCATGTTATATTGGCTAAGTTTGCTGACCAAATTGACATTTTATCTACGTTTTAATTTAGTTAATGTAAGGCGGTCTGTGTAACACAAGACAAATTACATGTTCAGGTTAAAATCACATTAAATGATTATAATCAGATATTCTCAGAATGTTTTTCTTAGTCACAGTTTTTGCAATGATCATGCTGTGTAAAATGAGAGTTGTCAAAGCTACTGTACTCTACCAGCAAGCTATGATGCATGCTTGACACACCTGAGGTAAATGCCTTTACTAAAACTGAAGGAAAGGGCAGTGGGTTTTACAGCCAAACTCGGCTCCACAATGGCGACCTGATAATAGGCAGTCCATGTCTAGGACTTTTACTTCATTGTCTGGATCCTCTTCAAATCCTGTGGCTTTCCAGTCAATGTTGGCAATCTGCATTCGCTAAAATGGAGAAAAGTAATTATTAGAAATTGTTGAAGCCCATTTCATAGCCTTTAGCTATTGGATGGGCACAAATTTAGATTCCCAATATGGATCCATTCAGTGTGCCGAAAGGGTTTGTTATTAAGTGAATTACCTCTGCAGCCTCTGGAATGGTAACAGGGTTCTCCATGAGGCCCAAATGCCAAAGCTGGTTTTGGGTCCGGCCTCTCTCTGTGCACAGAGAATGGTTATCCCAGCCTCTAGCAAATATTTCAAGGTCCTGCTGCAGCAAAGGTACAACGACAAAGTGCACACAAAATAGATGCAAACTGTCAGCAAGTTCCAGAAGTTATTCTTTCTCTAAGCTGTGCAGGATATCGTAGTAGACATAGGTCACTGCATGTCCCTCCATAAGCATTAAGCATAAGCCTTAAAAGAAAACCATATTTTTTATTTGTGTACGATTTTTGCAAATGTATATATTAGCCCTCTTGTTGTCCTTGGGTTTCAAATGCCATATCATGCCAGCAGCATGTATTTGTTTGTTTTTTCATGCCTTTTAACCCTCTTGTTGCCCTCTGATTTCAATCTTCACACCTTGTTGTGCCAGCAGTGCACAAATGTTTATATCAGTTGGTTACACATAATGCAGTGTAATCAGAACTAATTTATGATTCTTATTACGTCTGTACAAGAAGAAGGTACTCAAATTTCAATTTTGGCATTTGAATACTCTTGTTTTAGCTTTATGTATGTGCACTTGCCCTTTGATCAACTCTCCTGTAAGTCCTGAGTCACACTGACCCAATGCACAACTTTTTAATGTCAGCACAGGGCACCAACCACAACAAGGACATATGACGTGCCACTATTAGCACACTCTTCTGGCGCACTAAGATAGTGCACTAAAATCCACATGTCAGCCACAGACTACAATTGGTTTCAACTGGCTAGTTTGCTAGTCTGTAAGCAAAGAGAGGGCCTCTTCTATCAACACAGACTGACACACACATTGGCTACACACAACTCCTATTTGTTCAATCCAGGTGTGCATAACACTTGTGATGTCCTTGGGGTCAAAATGACTGAAATCACTAGCTCTTTGTGGCAGATAGAAGGCGCTAAACCTAATTATTCAGCTTACACAGACATAGGATATGCACTGCTGGCACAACAAGGTGTGAGTTTAAAACCTGAGGACAACAGGAGGGTTAAAAGGCATGAAAAAACAACACAAACACATAAATAATTAATTCATAAATAAATAAAATACACACAGCAATGACTATTAAAAAACACACAAAATCATTCACAATCAGATGGCTCCACCGCGTGGCCAAATACCATATTTTCAAGGACATCACTAGGGTTATATAACTAAAAATGTGAGAGAGAAACTTGTAAGGCCAACCAGATGTTTAACCCTTGTGATGTTAAGGGTTGGCTGAGAGTCAATGTCAATTGGTGAGACACTAATTATTTCACCCAAAAAAAGTTTGACAGTTTGACATCCCCTACAACGAGCTCCACGTTAACCAATAGAATGACAGGATGCTCTCCAGCTGACTATGTAAATATGGTGAATAAAAGTACGGATGTTACTGCAGCTGTCAAATGGACACATGAAACAGAAGAGCACTTGTTGAACAATGACAACTATACCCTGCTAGCTACAGGCCTGGCTATTGGCTAATGTTATTGCCATGTGATCGAAATACGTTTTTTACCTCGTTCCCTTTGAAGGATAGACAACCCCATACTGCCCTCTGATTGACACCCAGAAATGGGTCCACAGTCAACTTTTTCTTTCTTTTGTTTTTCTGAACATAAAATCCCCAGCATCACACACAGCGCTTGTGTAGCCATTATTGACGCTTGACCGGCACCGTAAACTTTGAACTCGTAGCTATGACTGACAACTTCTTGACCCCTCCTCCCTGATGACACATGATCTCTCGTCAGGTCATGAACGACAGCATACGGTGATTGATTGGTGTCATACGTGTAGTGTTGCCAGTCTCCCTGCCACGACACATCAAGAATGTGAATGTGAATGGTGACAATCACGAAAGACAAAAAAGTTGAGTAGTGTGTACCTGGCATTACAGGAACTCTGGTTAATCAACAACAGGCATAGCTTGACAATTAGCCTGCCCCGGACCAGGTTAGCTTCCCACCATTAGTTGCCATAGTTACTGAGCTTGGACTATGTTGAACTTGCTTTATGGAACTGAATCAGTAAGTCAGACTTACCAAAATAAGCCTGGCCTAACTTGTTTTATGTAACAGGCCTCTGGTTCAGCATAGTTATTGTTTACGCACATCTAGTTTTGAATCAGTGGATCGTACCTGTTCTGCAGTGGGGGATCCGGTGGGAGAGTTGAAGTTGATATTCTCTTATATGTGATTTCTTGCTCTGTTTTTCTTTGGCAGACAATGTCAGACCAAGATTCATCTGGTTTGGGATCCTCCGCGATTAATCCAGTTGCATTGGGACACATCCAGGGTAAACAGGGTCAGCCAAGTCTACATCGGTGTATATTACATTATAATTCCATTTCTAACAGTCTGTTTGTCCAATAGGTTTTGGTGTCTCGGCTAGTATAGTAGCTGCTACAGAGTCAATGAATGTCTCACTCACTGATTTCATGCAGTGTTTCATTTTTTGTTCACAGTCAAGGCAGAGTGCATGTGACTATGTTCAAGGAGCGCTTGATTTATTACATAGTCATGTGACATGGGCCAGTTGAATGAACCTGGCAAAGTCACATCACATGTGTCTGTGGAAAAGTGACATGAGACGAACTAAACAGTGTGTAGGCTACAGATGGAAAATGATGCAGCCACCCACATCCGGCAAGGAAAAAGAAGCTTACATGATCTGGATGGTCTTATCGGGCTAATTGTAAGATAAAGACAAAAAAGTATGTTCCTTTTTAATGGCTTACCTTCCTAGTACTCCAGTAATGCAAAAGTGCCTCTAATTTGTTAAAATAAGACTGCTTTTGTAGATACTGAATTGAAATAATTACAGCAAACACTAATTTAGAAAGTCGTGTGATAATTTATTTGCATTTCTGCAAATACAAATTGCAGTACTATACAATTAGCACATATCCATGATGCGCCTCATGCTCATCCACCTCATGCCACTGTATCCCATATCTCTGAAGCTCCTGTACT
>JAODUG010004547.1:0-10501 GCA_027564795.1 Aphredoderus sayanus
TATATATATATATATATATATATATATATATATATTATATTATACAATACATAATTGTGCTCTACTACTAACTATTACATACTTAGATGATTAGCAGATCAAGTCATTAATTATTCACTATTTATGATAAAAGCTTTACTTTTTATATCAATATAATGTCTCATCAAATGATCTAATGTAGGTGTAGTTTGAGATTCTCACATAGTAGCTCTAGTTTGAGATTCTCACATAAGTAACAAAGTAACTCAATTTATGACTCAATGAGCTTCCTTCATCTTCTGCAAGATACTTAAGACCCTTACTAAGACTCCTTCAGCCTCCACCTCAGTACCTTGTCCATTGACCTCTCTACACCATTGCTGTCCCAGCTGAAGTTATAGTATACAGAGCTGTTTGTTTTTTTTCTTCTTTCTTTTCATACTGTATTGGCCCACATTTCTTTTTTTTTCTTTTTTTATAACAATAAAATAATGAAAGCACAGTCTACCTACCCTGCTTAAATTACATTGCCATGGACACTGCAGTTATAATGACTCATGGTACTTCATTTTCATATAAAAACTTTTTTTTAATTCTTTATATATATATATATATATATATTTATTATTATTATTTTTTTTATGACAAGACAAAACCAAGACAAAACATAACATCAACAACTTAAACCCCTGTGCAACACAGTCTGATTTAGTTCGATTTCTGCTGGTGTATAAGGGTGACAGATGAAGAGGCTGGGCAGCTCCTCAAATCAGGTGGGGGAGAGTGGATAGTAAAGCCGCCGCTGTTAGCCAGGTTGCCGAATACCCGTAACGCCGACAAGATTTCGTACTTTTAGGCATCCACTCCTTCTGGTATTGTAGTGGCTGTTCAGCCACTGCACCTGTAGCACAGGGAAACAAAACAAACAACCACACACAAAACAACCTGCCGAACAACAGCCCTAAACAGCAGAGGGGGAATGAAAAGGACAAACTGCACAGCCAGGAGCACTAAAATAATAACTATTAATTTAAATAAATAACTTAATGACTTAATGACTAAGACTAAAGAATAGTTCTACATGTGATAACCAGGAACAACATACATTTATTTGTGAATGTGTCTGTGTGTGCGTGGATGTGGATGTGGATGTGTGCGTGTGAGGCTGTGTGTGCTTATGTGCGCGTATCTGAGTGTGTGTGAGGCCGTGTGTGTGTATATGTGTGTATGTGTGTGTGCAAAAGCCTGTCACAAAATGAAGTTGTTAGTGAGGGTGGGATGCCACAACCGCGCCGCACCGACCCCAGCAACAGGCAGACAAGAACCCCAGAATCCAGCAGCCGAGAACCGTGCCGGGAAGCTCCCCACCGCCAGGGTGAGAGAACATGGGAGAACCAGGGACGACAGCCACCCAACCCAGCCAGACATCACCTTCCCACCCGAGTAAAGGCAGAGCCAGCGTCCCTTGGGCCCCGTGAGTCCAAGGCCGATCCCGGCCCCGGACGGCGGCCCCGCTCCCCCAGACGACCACCCCCAACGAAGAGGGCCAAAACCCGCCCCAACGAAACTGGTCATGCGACCCTGGGACTACCGCACGCCCTCATGGTGATAGAGCCAGCAGGGGGAGGCAACGGGAGCCACAGGGGGAGGCAACGGGAGCCCCACCCCTGCTGAAGAAGGGACACGCTGCCCGCCCCAGGCATTAATAGAGGCCAGATGCCCAGGCCCCCGACCTCCGGGTCCAGAGCGATCACGCGTACTAGGGGACCAACGCTTCCCCCACCCGACCCCACCTGATTAGCTGTTATTTTAGTCTGTTAGTAAATATTTTGATGATTGATATTATCAGGTACTGTATGTATAGCTATAGTAAGTTATCCTTGATGTAATGCTGATTAACAGAAAATTATTTTCTTACAAAAATTGGTTTATATGACATACTGTATTCAGCCTTTGACAAATGTATTACTAATTTTAGATTACATAAAAGTAAATGGAAATGTGAATAGGGTCATGGTATTCAAATAATACTGTACAAACTTCCTACATTATGGTAATAGTTAGTTGACTGTAATTAATTACACTTAGATAGATAGGGAATAATTTACAAAGAAACCTAGTTAGATACTGTAGTTTATTCATTAGAAATTAATTTTAAACCTTAATTATATTAAATGTTGTATGTAACTTGCCTTCCCAGTACAGCCAAAAACAGTTGATCCATGCAGGAAGACTTAACTTTAACAGTGGGGTTGTATTTTGCTCAATTGAGAAGAGAGAAACGATATATATGTGTGTTACACTGTCTTTAATTTTAACACTCAATCAGCACTATCCAATATACAAAACGTTTTAGTTTGGCAATCAGCTTGATAAATAATTAAAGTTAAATGATGGAGGCAGAGCATTGTTTGTACTGAAGGTTATTATTGCTGGTTCCTGCTGATGAGAGGTCAGAACACATTTTGGCCTACAGCAGAGGAATCACCATGCTGACATTGTCAACTATTTAATAAGGGCCGCTAATATTATGTAAATATGAGGTGAAGTCATTGTATTCACTGACAGAGAGAGAAATCAGCCACAATCTGCCGTTTAATAAGGGTGTGTGTCCATGCATGTACTGTATGTGTGTGTGTAAAGTGTGCCTGATGATTTTGCCACCTAAGTTGATGTATGCCAGATGCAATTCCATTTCTGAGACAAATGTTGATTGTATCTACAGTATATACTATATGTACTGTAGTTTGTTGGCTATTGAATCATCCCATTATTTATTTGCATTAAGCGGTAATAAATGTTGTTGTGTTCTACTAGGTTATATCACATCATTTGTCAAATGTTGGAATGCAGAATAGAATAGAATAGAAATGTCTTAACTTGTACCATGATATTTGACAGATATGGCATGATATACGATATGTCACTTAACACTGTACATTGTTACCACACCATCTCAATATGGTCATTGTGTGTACAGCAGTTACGTAGGTTAACTGTATAATAACCTCAATATGTTCTATAGAATATTGGTTATTTGTATATGTATTTCTCTAGACAAAACTGTTTTCAATTGTTCATGTGCACAGAAACTATGTGGGGTTCATAAGTCATTCAATTAAAAAGTTTAAAACCACAGTTCTATATGTAATGCAACACTGCACTCACTCTGAAACATGCAGCTGCCAAACTATTAATTGTCCGTTCTGCCTGTTAAGCTGGAAAGGCAAAGGAACAGTGTCAGTAAGCGATGATGTTAGCTGAGCTATGTGTGTCCTGGCTGGACAGCAGGCTCTATGGCTCTTGGGTTAATTATCCGCCTGTGCCCAATGGCCGTCGTATAGCAATGACAGCAGCACAGACAAGAGGCTAGCAGGGTTAGCATCAGGTAGGCACACTCTGAATATGTTGTTGTTTGGTGGACAGGATGCACATGAAGGTGTGACAGCTTTGGCTTGGTTTGTCGTTGCGGCACCAGGAAAGGAGAATCCTGTACAATCTGCCTGCATGTACTGTATAGTACTGTACATACTGGTAGTATTATCTTCACACTACCAGAATGTGTCTTGGAAAAGATGGCATGCCTTACAAATTAGAATGTTGACAAACTATAAATCTCTGGTAGCTGTTTCTCACTCTCTGTCCATGGTTACAAATGGGGTGACAAAAACAGTCCATATACAGTAGAGCTATCTCATATTCTGTTGTTTTTCAATCAGCACAGATGGATCATTGCGAGGTCAAACTTCAATTTGTTAGATGCCGATAGTGAGCCCCAATCAATCCACCTAAAAGTAGCGAGTGGTTTCCTTTAAACAATGGGGCGGCGGAAGAGGATTGGGGTGGTGCAGTGATGGAGATTAATGTGCAGGCGAACTAATGGACTGTCTGAACGCTCACCACAGACAAACTGAGTAATCAGCCTGTACAGCCTGTTAGGGTCTGAAACAGGGCTGCACACAGAATTTGTAACAATGTGTGTTGGCAAAAGGCCTCATTTTCCAAAGCTTCCCCCTCCTCTGATCAGCATTCTAATTGTTTTGGACTTTGCATTGCATTTTGTTACTACACTACCAAACATTATGACCTTGGCACTGAACTTTTAGCACTTCTGCTCGCTGTGTCATTCTTTCTAGGACATTATGCTTCAATTTATTGTTTGGTTTTCTCCCTCTCTCCCTCTCTCTCTCTCTCTCTCTCTCTCTCTCTCTCTCTCTCTCTCTCTTTCTTCTGAAAACTGTTCTGTGTCTCTTCCATATTGTTCTCTAGTCCTGTGGCATTTTCAACAAATCTACATCAGGTTTTCCCCTCCATTGGGCATGACCGCAACTTTTGGGAAAGTGCAATTATCAACAGAATATTTTTTTGGGTGTTGCTGCAAGATTCATCTCTGGCAGAATTTTCCATTCTCACTCCATTTAAAAACATATCCAGCTTTATTTTTACTGTCTATATTATGCAGTAATTCATTCATGACTATGAATAATTAGCGGCCTTTAATTCAAACTGTTACTGTGTCATATTAGCTATAGGCTTCTATTGTCTGTTCTTCAAACACAAAAATGTGTGCTACAGCATTGTAAAAGCATATTGTTGGCTAAAACCTAGCATATGGAATGATAATTGTAGACATTTGTATTTGTAACTCATAATTAATTGCTAGGCCAAATCAACCATATTTATGTTTTATTTATTTAACCCTCATGATGTCCTTATTATATTAGATCGTGCCACTAGATGGCATCATCTGATTGTGTATGAATGTCTGTTTCTTTTTATTGTCATTGCTGTGCGGATTTATTTGTTTATTAATTCTTTGATTATGTATTTGTTTATTTTTTCATGCCTTTTATCCCTCCTATTGACCTCGGGTTTTAAAATCACACCTTGTGCCAGCAGTGCACATCATAAGTATGTGTAAGCTGTAGAATTAACATTGGTGCCTTCTATCTGCCACAAAGTGTGTTGGGTCAAATTGACCCGAAGGACATCATGAGGGATATTCAGATTTCCTCCATAGCGTATTTTGTGTATTAGGTACCATACTTCCTACAGTAATTTTCTGTAACTGTAACATTACAAAATGTAAATAAACATGAAGTGTTACAGTCAAACAATATACTTTTGTTTCTCTAATTTTATTTCTCTACTTATTGCTACACAATTAATACAGTATACCTGCATTGGAATACTATTGAAGTAAACATAATTCAACTCTATGTCTTGCATTTCTTGTCACACTAAATGAATAACATGTACAGAAATTTACAAGAAATAACAGCAATCAAAAGTAATGATACAAATATAAATTCATTTACCTTCCATCTAGCATGACACTGCATAGTCCATTCTCAAAAAATAGTAGACTATGGATTTCTAGGTGTTAAAAATAATACTGAATGCATTTCAATGCTATTGAATCCTAGTGAATATGTTTGCAACTACTGTAGCCTGGTGGTGCCATCCTGATCTCGCGAGCTCCAGTTTGACTTCACTGTGAGTAGTCTGGACATGATTCAAGTCCATGTGTCACATACTGGCAGCTATGGCGTAGTTTAGGTGTGACGTTAGCTGGTGATAGACATATGGTTCATCGAATCACCTGCCAAGTACTTTTTCCCTGCCCTACTCTAAACAGTTTCAATGGCCAACTTCCCAGATGGTTCTGTGTAATAAACCAGCTGGCGCATCAGGATAGTTTACAAATGCAGCAAAACATGATGTTTATGACAATTAAACAATCAAGTGTTTAAGGCACTTTTTTGTGAGTTTTAAATTAACTTGTTTCAAATGTTGAATGTGTGATTTTATAGCGAAACACTTTCAGCCACATTGGTTCAGCTTGCAGGACAGAGTGGCGGTTTATGTCACATTACCTCACATCACCATCCTATCTTCCCACGTCTCTCCATGGGTCCCTTTACCATACGTGTCATAGCTGAGCTCTTAGGCCCTGCTGTCAGGTAATGGGAACATCTCTGGCACAAATACGATGTGACTGTGCTCGGGATACAGAACATCACATCTCAGAAAGTATAACTAAAGAAATATTTAAAGACAGGGTGTGAAAACACTGATGGGCTGACAGAGTAGATGAGACCAATCCTGCTGAAATTCCAGATTACTTCTCCTTACCTGCTAAAGTCAAGAACACGATATGAGACGGGAATACAGTTTTTATATCCCTCCTGTTGTCCATCGGGTCAAACTGACCCAACGCACTACCTCTTTGTGGCAGATAGAAGGCGCTAAACCTAATTCTACAGCTTACACAGACATATGATGTGCACTGCAGGCACAACAAGGTGTGTGTTTGAAACCTGAGGACAACAGGAGGGTTAAAAGGCATGAAAACACAACACAAATACATAAAGAAAGAAATAAACACAGCATTGACACTAAATGGATCTACACAATCAGACACAATCAGATGGCGCCGTCTGTTGGCATAAAACTTATATGCCAAGTGAAAGCTGAGGACAACAGAGGGGTTTTAAAGTTTTAGCCTACGATAAAATAATAAAATAAACGTTATCCTGGAGAGGCGTGGAGATTTTAAGCTTATGATACCCTGTCACCATCAGAGCCTTTTGGGAAATGTCCAGTCACACATTATTGCCAGAACTGTAACAGAAAATGTCTCTGTCGGATATGTTTGTGAAAATAGTCACCTGTAGATCCACACTGTGAAAATCACATTGGGGTAGGAACACTTGGGTGTGTGTGTGGGGGGGATAAAGCATGCTATCTTCATGTCGACACAACAAAATAAACTAAAGTTGTTAATTTTATATTTTGATTGTGCCACACATGCATTTTATTGGTAGATGGGGTGTACTACATTACAAATGTTCCAAACAATATTGATATATACAATTGTAATTGTAGACAACAGGGGTATGCGTATAGTATCATCAAAGCATTTTATGAATAAATATATTATGAAGAGATGAAAGACACTGATTGCACGCGACAATTACTGAGCAGTTATATTGCAATAGTGGAATTTAACTGTCTGCAATTATTTAAATGGTTTTCCACTTAGTATTCCACATGTTGCGTGAGGTGGCTTTAATTAGAGACATCCTTTTTTGAGCCCATACTTTGCCTTCCGGCGCTGTTGATTTAATGAGTTGACTATTGTTCCTTTCTAATTAGAATGACCGGTGGAAGGCTGTCTCTTGATAATACTTTGCATGCTATAATTCTGAAATTCCCATTGTCATTATTGTTCCGCAACAGTTTGGGAACCATAAACTATACAATAATGAAGTTCAGTCACATGACGTGTATAATCAAATATATTGTTTTCAGAATTAAAAAGTGACTCTTAGCAAGGTCATACAGTACTGTAACAATCGGTTTGCATTCTACACTGCACAATGTCTATTGATAGTGTTGTCTGCACCACTGTTTGTGTTCCAACTGTGCAGAAAGACTGGATTCTATTTGTTCTTTCAACAGAATGGGTAGCTAGCGGACTGTGATAATATATATGGTGGTGAATTTGACAAAAACGGCTGACTCCAACCTTTAAGTATGCTTTATGTTGGTTATGTTACATTACAAAGCATTTGGTATTGGAACACATTAAAATAAGCACCGTTAGGAGAAACAAGAGCTTCCCACAATCAACCCCCCACCCAGAAGCCCCCATCCCCACCCACACACACACACACACCCACGCACACACAAACGCACACACACACATACACACACACGCACACACGCACACACACACAGAGTTATTAGATGCCATCACCCTGGGCGTCACCAACACTGTAGCTGTCTGTGGTCTTCGTCACTCTGCTGGGGTGGAGATAGGTCACTTTAATCTCAGCGGTCGGTCAAACTTGACTTTGACATGGCAGGCACTGACCTCAACAGGACCTTATGAGGCAGCTGACATGTGGCCCTCACAGTCTGATAATGTGACGCAGCTGTGTCTGGGTGTAAGGGGGCGTTGGGAGGACAGAGTTGGTTGCCATGACCATTATTTATCCACTTTGGGTGGGAAACGCATGGAGGTTGATGGGATTTGTCTACAAGGAACTGCAATTCCCTTGCTGATGTTGTATTACACTGCTCCAATACTTTCAGCACTCACCACCATTTCTTTTCTTTTTTTTTTTTACATGTACCTGAGGCCCCTGGAGCCAGAACAAGCGACTGTAGTGCAGAGGAAATGTTGGGCGTGTGTCAGTAAACGCCAAATAACCTTTACCGACTCATGTAGTAAGGTAATAAGGGTCAAGGCCTTTGTAAACCTCTGCGCCTATAGGTTGTCAGCTAAGACTATAGCTTGTCCAAAGGCTAGAAGTAAATTAAAGATAAAAAAAAACAGGTAGCGCGGGATTAGTGGATTAATTGCATATTCTAACCTTGCTTGGCCCCTTGTTCTCAGTGATAAATATTTAAGTTAGGTTTTATGAGATCATCGGATGACTAAGGTTAAGGGATAAGGGTGCTACACCATTACATCTTGCCAACCATGCATATGGATGCTGAGGGATTTTGGCCTAACAAAGCAGCTGAGTGATAGGTTTGGCGATGATTTCCTTGTGCCTCCCTCGATCCCTGTGACAGCTTGTCTGGTGACGGATGAGACTGTTTACTTTTCCTCGTGTGCAGATGAATTATGCCGGCTTTTGGAATGCCGTCGCTACGTATTAGCCCAACCGGCTTTGACTGGGAGCTGTCACGTCGGCGATTAAGCCGAGGACACAGACAAAACAGGGAGTGTGGAGGATAGCGGAACAAATTAACTGTGACATTCTTCCTTGCATACATCAACGCTCTGTTATTTATTGGGTTAAATTGTGCCATGTATGGGAAGCACACACACACAGCGGAGGACATTGAGTAGGTCGATTGATTGAAACAGAGAAAAGTGACGGAGAGATGCTAATAAAGAGGGACAGACATGGAGGCCTGGAAAGGGTTTTATCCAGTTACCTTTTGCGAACCGTGAAGCCACATATACTGTAGAGGGATGATGGAAAGAAAGGTGTGAAAAGAGCGCGAGAGAGAGAGCGAGAGAGTGAGAGAGATAGAGAGAGAGAGAGAGAGAGAGAAAGAGAGAGAGATGGTGGGGCGGGGGGTGGTGGCATGAACGACAAACACTTTAACGCGCCCAGGTGCCGACTGAAATGGCTGCCAATCGTGTTGCGAGACTGCCCACCTACCGCCGCAGGAAGAAAATCAGTTATTATTTATGAGTGGCAGAGTTGTTTATGCACTGCAAAATAACAGCCTGAGAGGGTCAGCTGAGAGGCGGGTGGGGGTGGTAGCACATTATTTTTACTGCGCCAGCCCGGAGCTTGGGCCACAGCTGCCCCAGAAGGTGGCAGGCAGTAAGACAAACACAGCCAGAATTCTGCGTTTGGGTGGAGTAGCGTAGCATCATTCAGACTGATGATAGTGATTATCATGCAGGAGAGGAGCTGGATAGCTTCTACTGAGATAATCATGCGTGGAGAGCATGTACATAAATAATAATGTAATACTTTATTTGTCTCTGTAAGGAAGTTCTCTTCCTTTCACAGGGAGGTCAGTGAGAGAGCAAAACATGCCCCGAGGATGGTTCAGATCAAATAGACATACATACTGAAGATACTGTATGCATATCCATATTGAAGTCTTCACATGAATGCATATGAATGCAGACACAACACAATACAATTACTTATCCCATGTGTGTGTGTGTGTGTGTGTGTGAGCGAGAGTTCCAAAAGGATGCGATCTGTTTTAATGTTAATCTTTCAAAAATATGTATATCAAAGCATTATACTTAATACCCCACTCTGTTCTTTTTATGCATGTCTGTAAACCCACAGATATCCATTGTGCATCTAAACTCCCTGACGTGTAAAGCTGATTTGTTTATATTTACAGCATTACTCTAAGAAAACGTTATGCTAGTCTGTTTTCATCTGCGCTGCTTTTTCTTCTGATTGGCCTAAGAATGCCCTGTGGGAGTTCAAAGCTGTATAAAGCAGCAGCTCCTAGCTGTCAGTGAGCTGCTGTCCTATCTGTTCCAATCAGGTACTGTATGCTGCAGAATGGTCCAGCTTTCAGAGCAGGCATTATTTAGTCCAGCAGCAAAGCTGCTTTGTCCAGTGCTTTGTATGGCTCTCTCATATCGCACGTGTAACTACTGTAGCAGTTCAGTTAGGAAGGTTCACACGCAATAGATAATATAGTTAGAGAAACAATATCTTAAAAAATAAATAAGATAATGTACCTATTTATACAAATAAATGTATTATTTATTTATTTATTTATTATTATTAACAACAACAACAACAACAATAACAATAATAATAATAATAAAAGTAATAATAATAATACACTTTATTTGCAATGCAGCATACAAGAATGGACTTTAAAATGAAGCGACTACATGCACAAAGTTCTTTATAAGGTAAACACAAAATAATGATAAAATAAAAAATTTAATATTAATTTAGAAACAATATATTACATTATATACTACAAAAAAACTACAGTTTATATATATATA
>JAODUG010004549.1:0-10500 GCA_027564795.1 Aphredoderus sayanus
ACACCTTGTTGTGCCAGCAGTGCACATCATATGTGTGTGTAAGCTGTAGAATTAGGTTCAGCACCTTCTATCTGCCACAAAGAGATAGTTATTTGGGTCATTTTGACCCAGAGGACATTACGAGGGTTAAATGATGGGACATGTTATAAAGGCACTGTATGGGAAGAAAGTTTATCTCTTTTTTAAAACTTTTTGACATGTAAAGTATTGTTTGGAAACACAGTAATCATGCAATTCATTCCATGGTATCTTTTATATGCAAATGCATGTTCATTTTTAGAGTAATAATTTAGTAAAGAGTAAAGGCTGTCTTATGTGATGTGCTCTGCTGCTCTGTGATCTTTCTGTCAGATTCCGTTATTCTGAGGATGACGTGGTGGGCTATATAATCCAGATCCTACAGGGGCTGGATTACCTGCATACTCGACGCATTCTCCATCTAGACATCAAGCCAGAAAATGTCATTGTGACATACATGAACGTCATCAAGATCATTGACTTTGGGAGTGCCCAGAACTTCAATCCTCTCTTCCTCAAGCAGTTTAGTCCCCCTATTGGCACACTGGAGTACATGGGTAAAAATCTATAGTTTCGAAACATTTTAAATAACTATATTATAAACTCTAAAGTAAAATGTGATGAAGAGATTGTAAATGAGGATAACATTAAACATTTTTATGAGTACATAGACTTGAAAATCAATAATCTCATTTACTTGCACTGTGGCACTATCACACAGAAAGTCATAATTTCCAATTTGGTCATTTAGCAATGTTTACAGGTAGACCAACACTAGGGGCTTAAATCCAGAGTCTTCCTTCTGGGAGTCCAACACCCTGACCATCCTGCTCCCGCTGCTCATAAACTATAGGTTATCTAGTGTAATATGTATCTCAATACAGATAGACAGATGTATCTCGAGACAGATATTACATTTTTGTCTAGGATGTATGGAAATTGTACAAACGCAACATACATAATTTGTGTGTTCTCTCACCAGCTCCAGAGATGTTAAAAGGGGATGTGGTGGGACCTCCAGCTGACATCTGGAGTGTGGGTGTACTCTCTTTCATCATGTAAGCACTGTAGCTTAGGAGTTTCCTTAAAATAGAGCTGCTTCAGCATGCTCACTGTAAAGCAGGAAATGTGATGGAAGATTTGTAAACTGTTCTAAAGATGCATTTTCACATGTAAAATTGTTTTCATTTATGAAGTTAATGAAAAAGTGAGATTATTGTCATCATACTTTTCTAATTTGATAAATTCTATTTAATAGAATACATGCATTGTTTTTAATCTTATTTATCTTGGCATTCTTTGTGTATAATACAGTACAGTGTTATATATTGTGTATCAAATTATATAATTTAAATGTTGTATAATGCCAAATAAACCCCTGCTTTTCCAGGTTGAGTGGAAGGTCACCTTTCTTGGAGAATGATCCTCAAGACACTGAGGCCAAGATTCAAGCAGCCAAGTTTGACCTCTCTAAACTCTACCAAAATGTCTCCCAAAGTGCCTCTTTGTTCCTGAAAAAGATCCTCTGTAGCTACCCTTGGTAAACTAATCGTATTTACATGCATGTTTCTACATAACTGCTTGTGTTCTTGTTTTTGCTTTGCAATTATTTAGAATTGGATAGTTAGATGCATGAACTAATCACATAATGACTAACACACTATCATTTATATACAGTACGCATCTAAAACAAAGGACTGCACTCTTCTTCTAACCACAATGAGTGATGATTTTGCTGCCACAGAGGCAGTGAAATCATTGGATGCATAGCATGGTGATTTGATGATGCTGGTTGATATATATGATTATTAGATGCAAAGTGCAAGCAATTGAAAATCAACAAATAAACAGACCATTCTCATGTCGCAGCACGAGCTACTGTATGAAGCATTCTGTGTGTGACTAGATTAGCTTTGTTGGCTAATCACATTCTGCTGTTCCCCAGGGCCCGTCCATCCATCAAGGACTGCTTCAACAATTCCTGGCTTCAAGACGCCTACTTGATGCGGCTGCGAAGACAAACCCTCACCTTCACCACCGTCTGTCTCAAGGAATTCCTGGCCGAACAGCAGCACAGGCGAGAGGAGGTAGCCACCAAGCACAAGGTTCTCCTGCGGTCCTACCAGAGTTCACCACAAACCCCCACAAGCCCTTCTTTGCCAACCTCACCCACCACATCTGTGACCCAGTGACACATGGCTTAAACACAGAAGAACGGCGGGACCTGAAGCAGGCTAATGTGCTCAGAGGCAAGGAAAGACTTGGGTCTGTGAGATAGGAATGGCCCTTCCAGGTGTACGTTGTTGGATAACTGGCTCAGTGACGAGGAGGATCACAGGAAACTAGTACTGGCTCTTGCTTACAAATACTTTACATTGTCGTTTTTTGTTATCCTTGAAAGGCCGTACTGGTTTGAAAACTTCTCAAATAAAAAAGTGTCAAGCTGTTGCGGGTTAATGCAATGATATGACAGCTTTAATGCAGTTCTTTATGAGGTGGTCCTTGTCCTTCGGGAAGGCAGAATGTCAGTTCAATGTTAGTACCTCAGTGTTTCCACCTTTGTGTCCTTTTTTCAAATTTGATCTCTCACTTTTTGGATAGCTTTTTTCCATTGTGTATAAATATATTCGTTATTATATTATACCTTTTCTGCTGAAATAAGGTGTAATGAGAAGCATGCGACTCTGAATTTAGAGAAGTTTTCTGGCTCATGAAGTCTCATGAAGAGTTTTACAGCTTCCTAAATGTTTTGAACTGGAACGTCTGTTCTGTGGGGTCTAAGTAAGCAAATGTGACTGAACTTGCTAGATTGTGATTTAAGGAGTCATTAAAATGCATAATACTTTTCTGTGTGCAAATATTACTCAATCAGCAATCACTTTGCACTTGATATATTTAATATTTAGTGAAAATTGCATTATGAGTTTGATTATTAATGAGTTAATAATTCTGATAGCAGTGTAACCATGTGAACCAGATCTATCTATAATGGTAGTACCTGAAGCAAATTCTGTAAAAGGGCTAAGTGAATAGGCTAAGTGTCTGATGTTCCAAAATGAGAGTGATGATTCTTTCATTTTCAAATGAAAAATCCTTCTCTTTTTTTCAAGCTTTGTAGCACATACATTTTTCTAAGCTATGAACTTTACATTATATGTCATATGCTTTAGGATTTGCCCTCACTACAGACAAACAATTAGGCTCTAACTAATGGCTTGAAACTAACTTTACTATATTTCCAGCCCAGATGTCTACTGGCTATACATTTATCAAGGAGTGCACAATACAATCAGTAAAGTTACAAATAGACTCTGCATATAGACTTTCACAATAAAACATATGGGTGATATGTGGGTGCCTTACAAGTGCCCTTAAAGAGTTAGCATTAAAGTATATCACATTTGTAAATAGCTCTAGCCACTATTCAAAATATTTATTAAAATATTCAGGTCTAAATTGTTGTAGCTCCTCATGGGAATAAAACCAGTTTTTATGATATGGACAGTGGTATAATGCAACTGGTATAATATAACACTTTGACATGTCAGAGAAAACAATTTTTTAAGGGCAGCATGTAAAACCTTTGCACAAATGTTAGATTTGTTGTGAATAATTTAGGATTGTATCGTTTACAGATATGTGTTGTACATCAACTAAACATTGACACAGAAACAGGAAGGGTTTAATTCAGGTGGATTTGATGTACTGTATAACCGTCATGGTATAACAATTATGTTGCTGTATCTCTTTAGCTACATGATCTATAAAACCATGAGTTTTCCCTTACATGGACTGATAGGGGTTAAATTGTTATATTGAAGTATTTTAATAATTTAAGATTATAATGCTTTTGCTGCATATCCACAGCTGTTCTGTGGCATCTGTTCACATGGGTTTTATCATTGTTTTGGTAGGAAACTAGGAATGGATAAATAAATCAGTGCAGAGAAGAAGCAAAAGCATAGTAGCATATAGTACTGCAAATTTCTGGAATGTATTAATTCAGCTATTAGTTATGAATCATTTGAAATGAATGAACTACGTGTAAACAAGAACAAACAAAAAGAGGGTATGCTCCACATTTTGTATAAGAATCCCCTTTGTGGAATGTATTGCGGTACTTCATGTAATGTGTTTTAGACCCCAAAACAAACTAGATTATTAAGTGAATACTGTTGTTGTTGTTAGCTCCTCATTTTGAATATCATAATAATTGGATTGCACTTTGTGAGTTTGCATTTGTTTATTTATTGAGTGATTGCATTTTGTGCAGCTTCTGCTTTTTTATTCAGTGAAATCTGAATTTGGCATGGGAGGCATGGCAAATGTCACGGCTATGAATAAAAGGAAATTAATGTAAATATTTGGTAGGGTGTGAAATTTTGTATTTATAAGTCAAAACTGATTATAGTTGTGTATTGTACAGACAATATTGATATATGTTCTATTGTACAACAAAATGTACAATGTGTGCTTTACTAATAGTTAATTCACTGCTACTTTATATATAATGTAAAAAACTCTTTGAGTGAGTCAGGAGTGAGTTCAGTAGCAGTTTATGACTTCATGCTGCAGCTGTGCTGTGGTATAGTTGAGATATAATCCCTTCTCATCATGGCCTTTTAGAAATGCACCTGTGTGAGTGATTCTTATCTAGGGACCACTTATGTTTTAACCACCCCTTGACGTCATTTAAACAACAAGTAATTTAATGATTTACTTATCTAAATGTTCTCAAGAGTATTTTATTCCAAGGCTATAAAAGGATCGGAAAAGATCTCTGCTTGTAGCATTTGGTGTGCATCTTCTGTCGCCCTTACCATACCAAGTATTTCCTAATATGAAACTCAGAGGAGAAGGAATGTGAAAGGAGATGCTTGAGTTCCAAAGTGCCCCTGATGGACTCCTATATATAAAGGCTAAAACCAACCTTGTCTGCTGACTCTTGAGGTGGCCTTGAAGTGGATCAAACACCCGGAAGATCTTTACGGTAAGGTTTGGCAAAAGGTTTAGTTACTGTACAAACACAAGTAGTGGAATACAGGCCTCATGCATTGTATAACAGAGTGACCATATCTCCTGATTTTAGATGTCCAAAGCAAAGGTGCCCCCCCCTCCAGGGTGCACTCTGAACATCAGTGATCCTCAGGTCCAGGAGGCTGCTATACGCATCCAGGCGTCATACAGAGGCCACAGGTATTAGAGAGTCACCCTCAGTTACATTCAAATGTAGCAGCTAGAACATCATTGTGTTCAAATTTGAATTTAGATCTCGGAAAGAGCTACGGGAGAAAGGCCCGCCCAAGATATTGCAGGAGCTTAAGGATGTGGTACTCATGGAGGGGAGCGCTGCCAAACTGGAGTGCAGAGTAAGCGCGTTCCCTGATCCCTTCATCGTCTGGTACAAGAACGGCAAAGAGCTGAAAGACGGGCCAAAGTACCGCTACGTTTTTGAAGATCCGGACTTCGTGGCACTCGTGGTACGAGACGGAGTGCTGGCTGACCTGGGGAAATACACTGTCACCATTAAGAATCCATTTGGACATACTTCAGGATCGGCTTGTATCCTGGTAGAGGGTTTGTAAATATTTTATTTGGTAGATGATTGCTTTTAACTGTTGGTACATTAATGTGGACTGCGTTCCGCCTTAACTAGTCTGTCATATGATGAACCATATAGTACATTGTTCTAACCTTAGGCATTATGCCAGTAGAATACTTACTCGGAAGTGGTCCTTCCAATACATTGTAGCAAAAGACGTCTTGATTTCCTCTATTAGGGTTAGGAAGTTGTCAAATCGCTAAGCATTTTTCTCAGTCCCTGCAAAGGTTTCCAAAGGCCCAGACAACCTGAAAGCCAAGAGAGGGATGACTGTGGTGCTCAAGGCTGAGATTAGTGGGGAGCCTCCTCCAGACGTTGGGTGGCTCAAAGATGGTGAAGACATTGAAGAGGATGAGAGGTACTGTACAGTATGCATGTGTCAGGCATTCAGAAAACATTTATCAATATTTTATAATGTACATCAATAGGTAGACTATATTCCACCTTCTTCTTCTTTGCATATACATATGGGCTCTATTAGTGTTTGTTGTCAGCATGTAGTGGTTGTTTAGTCTGCGCTAATATCACATGCCATGATTGACTTAGCAGTGCACTTACAATAATTTAACTACTGTATACAGTATGGTGAAACGATGCACATGTGATTGTCTTTCAGGGTATTCTATGACGTTGGAGACACCAACACAATATTGACCATTAAAAATGTTAAGCTCTCTGATGCGGGGAAGTATGAGGTGTTTGTGGAGAATACTTTTGGCACAGACCAGTCCTTTGCTCGTGTGGATATCCTCTGATGCTTCCTTCAACTCTAATAATAATAAAGGCTAAAACTAGGCTGACTATCCCTGTCGCTATTGTTTTACTATCAATATTTTTGACTGTACTGTACATTACTTGCACTGTTTTATTAGATATATAAAATAAAAATAAAAATATTTTACTGATGTCAATGTTTTAAAACTTTAAATAAAATAATTGCTGATGACATTTGTGAATAAACAATTCATACATTATTATAAATATCACATTAAAGTGATTATATGACTTCTTGCCACTAGTCACATTAAGCTCACCAGCATCTCAGATTAAAATGTGCCACACAGGCACTAACATGCACATAGCTGGTCTATGAAAACAAAGAACAGAGCTCAGATTACAAGATTGCTTCACTATATAGTAACACAGAAAATAGTTTGGTTCTATTTTAATGTTTAAAATGTCATAGGCTTTATCTTAAATAATACCTTAACCCTCATGATGTCCTTTTAATACTGCATCGTCCCACCAGATGGTGCCATCTTATTGCGTATGATTGTCTGGTTCTTTTTATTGTCATTGCTGTGTGTACTTAATTCTTTATTCATTATTTCTTTATGTATATTTTGGTTGTTTTTTGTGTGCCTTTTAAGCCTCCTGTTGTCCTGGGGTTTCAAACGCACACCTTGTTGTGCCAGAATTGCACATCATAAGTCTGTGTAAGCTGTAGATTTCAGATTGGCGCCCTCTATCTGCCACAAAGACCTAGTGTGTTGGGTCAAATTGACCGGAAGGACATCATGACAGTTAACAGTAGGCATATACTGCACATCACACAATTATGATACTTGGAAATATATAATATTATAAAGTTGATCATGATTTGTTTACGTTTACATTTGTTTATTACTACAAAGTTACAGACAACCACTTGTTGAAACTTAAACGTTTGTAGCTACAAACACAAATGTTTCCATTGTAGGCCCTTTAACAGGTATGTTTAATATTTGTATCCTATATGCGCCAGAACTCTTAGATAAATGCAAGTTAAACAAAAGAGAGTACTAACAGAACTGTTAAATATATAATTAAAACAAAGAAAAATAAATACAATAATCAGTACATTTATATTTCAAATAAAAAAATAAGTGCATATTCACAGTAGCTTTAGCCTATACAGTATCATAGTGTGATGTGATCTAGGCCTAGTCTAAAGCGTAATTACGAGTTTTGATACTTTAAACGGGTGAGTTGCTTTTTTATACAGTGTAATCCATATTATTAACATGTGCAATAGAAGAACGTAACTTCTGTCGTTCAAATTTAGTATGAGCCACTTTGAACACTGTCCCTTACTTGCTACTTTTCAAGGTCGGTTTCAAGGCTACCCCAGTCGCCTTTCAAAGTTAGAACAGACTGGTCTACTCAAAAGACAACGCGGTTTGGTTATGATTGCAAACATTACTGCACTAATGTCTACCACAGCTCAAATGTTATCTAGAGGCTATTTAGTTTCACGCGAAATAATAACATTAATTGGCATATTAACTATGTATAGGTGCGAAGCATTACTTGAAACTAAACTAGTTTTATACTTAACTATAATGACCATGAAATAGGTATTTTACTGTAGCCTTCTGCGGCCCAACAATTTGCGCGGACAAATTCACATCCTGCATTGTGCCTTTAAGAATGGGGCTGCCTTGAAACCGTCAAGTTCCATGTTTGTATGGTGAAATTGATCAAGTTGTTGAACGCAAGGCACATTAAGAAACAAAGAAACAGAACCATTTTACACTCAATTTTAATTAGTTGGGCCGATATGTTTTACTGCATAATCTTTGGAATCATTTGACCGAGCCTTTCCTTACGCACAGTATGCGCGTATGTAGACAGGGAGTGGCAAAATATAAATATTTTTTGCCATAACTCTCGAACTTTTTGTGTTTCGTGTTAACGTCTGTTTCCCCCGAGTAATGGACCATTCGTCGTCGATAATCACGCAAGTAACAAGGGATGAGGAAGAAACGGCAACTTCTCGTGAGGAAGGTGAGTTTGGAAAACTTTTACTGGTATTCTCCTGCGCATGACAATGTTAGTGAACACAAGACAGCGGCGTCATTCGGCTCTGGTGTGTAAGAAATAGTCGATGTTAAACCTTTTTACAAATATCAAGCATAGGATGCGATTTGTTAAGTTTGGATAATATTTGCATCTACGTTTAATGGCTTAAACGTGAATAAAAATGCTTTGAAGCCATTGTGACCCTGTAACATTTGTCAGGCAGTTAGTAGGCCTCATCAGCCACGGGCAGCCGGTCTTGGCTATACTAAAAACTAAGCAAAACAATTAAATTGTAGAACTACTTTGTTGTTATACATTGTCTATATGTTATGTTAATGAATATAAGATCAGTTGGTCTTTGGTAAGGGGGCGGGGTCCAGTTGCCTAGTCATTTGACAGTCCATTGTTATTGTTTTGGGACTTTGCTTTTAAACGGTGGATGACGATGTTATAATATATACGTACACAAGTAGGCACAGTCATGCACACTGATAACCCCCTTCGTGAATGGCGAGGTAATGGTAGAACTGCATCATATATTGTTCCTACATGTTTTGTTATTGAGTAGGTCTACTTCTGTGTTGTGCATGTAGGCCAGTAGCCTACTATAGGTTGAGATCTGCCGACAGTGCCCAGTATTGCTTTATTTGCTTTTTTACTTTAGCATTCATTCCCTAGGCAGTCAATAGTATCATACATTATATTATCTATTACATTGCAGTGCACTTTTCCTGCAGCACCATAGCCTAATGAGATGTGAATATGCATTTACAATTTATTGGTGTTATGTACAGAACTTTATGGGCTACTGTACAACCAATGTTGATGTAATACTAGACTTTATGGGCTACTGTACAACCAATGTTGATGTAATACTAGACTATGTTCATCATGTCTTCAGTTGTGTTGTAAAGCAAATAACCACCCACACACATTGCATTTTTTATGTAGATGAAAAGCTATGTTCATTAGTTGGTTACAAAATTGTGTTATTCAAAATTGTAGTTTAGTGTGGAAATGTCCATGGATGAAATCACATTCCATACTGTATAGCATTGTATCTTCCCCTGTCTTGTCTGAGCCTGCCCTGTTAGAAGCCATCAGGGATTCCATGAATTTAGCTGTTTAAGTTGCTCCACAGATATTAATATGCAAGAATGCTGTTGAGTAACCCCATTACATGTGGAAAACACATTACATTACAGTTTTGGACTGTTCAGGAAAGTAAATGTTGGGCCTTCTACAGGCTGACTAATTTAGTATACCTGTGTTTATATTTACAAAAAACATCCTCTGCCTAAGTTCTGTTAAATGACATTGAACAAGGAAGGCACTTCATCTGTAACTATTCCATTAATGCAGGGTTTTTACTAGCAGTGAAACTCGTGATGTCCTTACAATATCATCTGATTGTGTATGATTGTATTTGTTTTTTATTGTCATTGCTGTGTATTTAATTCTTTATTAAATATTTCTTTCTGTTTTTTGTGTGCCTTTTAACCCTCCTGTTGTCCTTGGGTTTCAAACACACACCTTGCCAGCAGTGCACATCATATGTGTTGGTAAGCTGGAGAATTAGGTTTAGCGCCTTCTATCTGCCACAAAGAGCTAGTGATTTGGGTCATTTTGACCTGGAGGACATCATAAGAGTTAAAGTAGGAAGCAGGGTTTGCTTTAAAGTTAATCGTTTATTCCCTTATATTACAAAATACAAATGAATGAATTACTGTTTGTCATAGTGAACTTTGAGGTATTATGAGTATGAGGTGTTGAGATGGCAGACTTTTGAAAAAGCAATTGTTTGCTGCATATTCTGGATTTTATGGTGGCAAATGACATCCCTTACAGTGTGTAAGGCTATACATTTTTCACAGTGAACATTTTTCTACAGAGGGGTACACTTTCTTCCTGTATAGCTTGTAGATAAAACAAAATCTTAGTTATTTGGCTGATTATACTGTCAGAACAGTACATACTATTGCACAGTAGTTCATACTATTATATAATGAAAAATGAGTGTGTGCACACACCCACAACTGAGAACAACTGTAATCAACCACATAATTAAAGTTGAATAAAAGTGGAATATCAATGGACTG
>JAODUG010004550.1:0-10499 GCA_027564795.1 Aphredoderus sayanus
CATTTGGTTGAAGGGAGAACTCTTCCTGCTAGCATTTGACCTCTATTCAGCACTAAAGATACAGCTTCCCTCTGGGGCTCATGACAACAAGATAAACAAACAACTGTGTGTGTGTGTATGTGTGTGTGTGTCCTTGCTCAGGCGTGTGAGATGGTTTGTGTGTGTGTGCAGATTTCACATCTGTTTCAGAGTACGCACACACACAGTATGACATACTTGGTACTTGGTAGGCAATAACAATAATTGTTGCAGGAACATAGATACAGTTATTTTTATATCCATGTAAAACAGACAGATTTGAATCAAGACCCATCTGTATCCACCATGCTAATTTTGTTATCTAAAATATGATATCACCGTTTATGTGTGTTCCTACAGGAGTGTCTGTGTGCACTCTTTTTATTATTGAAATCATTGCCATGGTATCCTACAGTTACCAGAAACTCGATCTCAATTAGCTGATGAGTTTGACTGACAGAGGCTGTCAGAAGTTCTTGTCATCAGAACATCATAAGTTCTTGTCATCAAAACAGTATTTTACCATTCTTAGAATGTCCACTAAATATCACTAAGGGCTTTGAAGTTTAGACCCTTTGACAGCTATATGAAACAATCCATGAATGCATGTGTAAATGTGTGCCTGTCAATGTGCTGGGAAAAGGCCTAATACTCTTTTAAGGCAGGGATATAATGGCTTTTAACTTTGGAAGTCCTGCCATCGTGTTGATCAAAACCCTCTTTTAACTCTCACACTCATACACACACACACACACACGCACACACACGCACACACACACACACACACACACACACACACACACACACACACATACACACAAACAGTGGGTGGACACTTTGATATGGTGTCTTTTATGTAAGTTCTAATGATGATATGAAATGCCAGAACACACACACAAACACTGACTCAAAATCCTGTCATTATCTTTCCACACGAACATAAATGCACGCGTGCCCCCTCCCCCACCATATAGCCATTTATTTTAATCCTATAGGCCTTTTTGCCGCCTCGGAATTTAGTTAATGTAGTCAGTGATGGGTCAGTTTGCCATATTTGTCAATTTGAGGCTATATGCATTGTGTTTTCAGTGGCACTAAACGTACATGAAAGCTGATGCATTACCCATTGAATTCAATACAATTAATACAGATACTTTGGTACATAACCCAATGCACAACACACTCCCTCTGTTTGTTTGGTTTTCTAATGATGGTTACTGTAACTTCAAATCCTGTAAAACATATTTAAACTGATATACGCTTTTACAAAATATAATGACATTTTTTAGGTCACGATAACACTGCATTTGGCAGATCACAACTAATTGTGTCTGTCCGCGTGCCCATGAGTGTGTGTCTTCTGAGGGTGTGCTTGTGATGAGACTGCATGTTTGTGGTAAGCCTGCGTGCACGTGCGTGTGTTGTGTGGCTTGATGAGGCGGCTGGTTTGGACTGGCGGTAGGGGGTGCTGTCATCTGGCACGCACTGCTGTGCACGGTGCTCCCTTGTTTTGCTGATGACAGCCTGGGAACAGGAGCTCAAAGGCTCACATCGGCAAGTGCATCAAACGCACGCACACTCGCACACATGCAAACACACGCACACACACACACACCACTCAAGGCAGTGTTCTTTTAGATCTGGCTTTGGAGCCGGTAGGGACAGATGGTGGAACAGTGGAGGTTTGGGCTGTGGTCTCTCTCACACGCACACACACATACACACACAGGATCACATGCTTACACAGATTAGGTCAAAAAGTGGCAAACATGCAAGCAGACAAGGAATTGCAGTCTTATGGACTGTGAATCACCTAATGTCTATTTTGGTCTGTCTCTGTTTTGTGTGTCAGAGCTGATTTGTAGTGGTTTAGGTAGATATAGTTTGTCTGTATCTGAGTATTTATGGTCCCATTTGATTGCCTTTACCTGGCATCGGACTCTCTGATTTGATTGCTCCTGTCTGGATTCAATCACTGAAAGACGTGGAACGAATGTGAAGAACCATAAATCACTGTCTTTTATAATGCCTGTAATTTTTGACAGAAATCACCTACTTTTGTCACCAGCCAAGGTGTATAAAGAATGTACTGTATGCAATGCTTTTATTATTTAACATTTCCCATGTCACTTTTGTAAGCTATATTTTTACCGAATTTCTTTCAGCCCCATTTTCTCATAATCAAACCAATCAATTGCTTTTCTCAGCTATCGTTAAAGTGTTGGGGTGAGATATGGTATCATTATGCAATTTCTTCCGTCCTTAAAATGTTTCTTGGCAGTATTTCCAGAAGAATTAGGGCCCTATTTTAATGATCTAAGTGCATGGTCTAAAGTGCAAGACACAAGTGCATTTAGAGTCATGTCCACATCTACTTTGTTTAACGGTTTATAAAACGGTCACATCGCCAGGTGCATGGTTTAAAAGGGTTATACTTACTGTCTTCATTATTCATGGTGTGTTTTGGGCGTAACATACATTAAACCAATCAGTGTGTCGTCTCTCATTCCCTTTAATAGCCAGGCGTGCTTGCACCATGGCATATTGCTATTATAACAGTGGCTTTGCAAAGGTAAAAGAAAGGGCGCTTCTCTATAGAGGAAACAGTTAATCTGTTTGTTCCTGAAGTGAAAGCGTGCGAACAACAAGATCACCAAACCTATGCTGATGTTCACACTAATAATATTTCACATTGTATTTCAAATTCTTTCATGTTAGTGCACTCCTGAGCTTCTCTGTGTGTGTAACAAGCAGAGTGCATGCTCATTGTGCACCCGCCATAGTCGCTACTATCTTGATAATGTGTCCCGCCATTGACTTCAGACCAGGAGTTTGTTGTTCAATCACTTTCCACTGCTTCACGATAGCAATGCGCCAACAATGCGCCAGACCACACCTCATGTTTAGACCAACACACCCTAAGTGCATTAGCTATTTAAACAACGTGGCCACTGGACAGGAAAATGACAACTGCGTTGGTCTGAAACTAGCAGACACTTTTCCACTTTGCGCTGGGTGTAAAATAGGGTCCTTAGTTTTAACATGAAGTCAATCGGTTGAGAGGAATGTCTTTCAGATAAAGCTAGCAAAGACCTCCATTATTGAAATTGAGGTGCCTAAACACACTAACACGTACACATTCCCAATGTAGTTTATTTGTTTTGCCAGATCCATTTAAGGTCGCCCCGGCCCACTGTGGTTAAAATGACACACTACCATTTTATGGAGCTTTAGCAGCCAGCTCTTTAGGTAATTTACTTCTGAGAATTATTTAAAAAGGTAATTTCATTCCATTTCTTCCTGGTCTTGTCTTACCTGTTGTTATCTACTGTATAATCAGGTGTGACCTGATTATCTATCACGCTGCAATCATGCAGTGATCTGAAAGTATATTCCTCTTCCCGGCAGGTTGGCGGAAGTCTCTACTGAGAAGCAAGAGTTGCTAAGCAAAAATAGAGAACAATGCCAGGTTTTCAGGTAAGAGAATGATGAGAGAGAGGATAATGAGAACAATTTCAAATGAAATCGAAGTTTGTATGAGTAACAGAAAGCCTACCTACTATAAGTAGCCAATGAAATACTTCTTTTATCAGAGTTAAAAGAACATGGCACATGGAGGAAACTGTAAAAAATATGCAAATGAAATCTTGTGTGTATGGGTCTGCCTCATCTTATTGGCTGTCTGCTGCTGGGCCAGTGGTGTGGCCTGGAGAGCTGGGCTGATGGGAAACTACAGTTGGAGAGCATACAGAGAGAAATACACAGAAGGCTGTGAACCAGTGGGTGTTTACTGGAGATAGAGGGAGGGAGTGGAAAGAGCAGTTCAGCCGTTTTTAACATGAAAGTGAAATTAATTGTAGTATGGGTAAAAAAAGGAATAATAAATTGAGGTAGACGAATTCTTGTATTAGTCTGTGACTTATTCTGTTTTCACTCTTTTTCTCTTTTTCTTCCTTCGCGTCTCTCTCTCTCCATCAGTGTATTCCTCAATCAGTTTCTCTGTCTGTATTAATCTCGCTCGTGCACTTTTCTGTCTTTTCGTATCTGTCTGGCTTTTGGCCTGCGTGTCTCTGTGTGTCTCAGTCACTACCTCTCCCTCTCTCTCTCCTTATGACTCTCTGCCTTAGCCATATAACCAATGACAGATTTAGCTCATATCTGTTCTTCCTTTTGGTCCCGTCAGCTTGAAGATTTATGCCATCTGACATTATAAAACTGTCTCTCTTGGCAAGCAACACCCACTCTCCCCTTTGCACGAACACTTTCCCGCCACACACATACTAGCACAAAAGCACAAGGGATGGAGAAGCTTGAAAATGCCCATCTTATCTCGTCTGCAGTGCCATTCATATTTGAATCACCTTGAGCCACCAACCATGACTAAGACAAACAATGGCCACTCAGCCATGTCCAGCTCTCAAAAACGTTATGGCTCTTTAAATGCAAGAGCAATACGCATCTGTGTGCTTGTGTGTGAGTGTAAAATACAGAGCGCTCCCACCTAAATGTTCCTTTAAAAGCGTTGGAAGAACTGAATAGAGTGCAGGGTTTTCCATTTCTTTGCCCTGCGTGTGAGACTGAAGGAGCATGTGTGTCAGTGTGTGTGTGTGTGTGTCTTCGCTCACCGAGTGATCTTCCATGTTGCTGAAAGTGCTTTTTCATCTTTCCACGTTCCTTTGCGACGGATACTGGGTCGAAGGCAGAGTTAGTTGGAAGAGGGTGACAGATGCTGAAGCTAAAAAATGTGTCGTGTCCCTGTTCAGAGGACTGCCTACTTTCACTGGTGTGTTCTCATCAGTGTTGTTGCTTATTATTTATGAATACCTCGGGGTATATGCTAACTGCAGTTTGTTGTTTTTGCTTTACTTTACTTTGTTGTGAGTAATGTAAATTGTAGTAACAAGTGTCATATTTTGAAAATAGGGAGCAGGGTAGTCTAGTTGTCTGTGGTGTTAGACTCCCAGAGTAACCTACCTGTGAGCATCCTTGAGCAGGAAGAACCCCTGTCTAATTCTTGTAATTGTATGCATTGCATTGCAATTGCATTGCATGCAATTGTTGTAACTTGTATATCACTTTGTGTTATCCAAAGCAATACAAGATGCATGACCAAATTGTGTCCTTTATTGAGTAAGCAATGATCAGGACAATCATTTGTGTGTGTGTCTGTGTGTCTGTGTGTGCATGTATGTATTTGCATGCATGCATACATGTCCATGTGTGTCTTTGTTTTTGTTGGATTGTTAGAGGTGTGTGTACTCGACAGCACCAAGTCCTACAAGCAACTCTGTCTCTGCTGCACTCCACTGGCTGTGACTTGAGAGATGTACGGGGTTTCCTCAGCCAGTTTGTAGGGGCATGGCAGGACTGCAGATCCAAACTGCTGCAGCACTGCAAACAGGTGGTCACAGGTAAACACATCTACACACACAGAACAAACAGACGTGGTGTTTTTGTGTGTGAGAAATGGACATAACTAAAACTGAGCACAGGAGCTTTCATGAAAAACAACAGGAGCTGTCATTAAAACTAGATATTGGAACTGGAAGGTGGTAAAACAGTAAAATAAATGTAGTTACATAGTTAGTTAGCGGAGCTCTAATGCAAAATGCTCTCACAGCTCTTCTCGTAAATGGCTTGTAGTGTGTGCACAAGTGACTGTGCACGTTGGTTTACTGTGTTTTAACAAAAGCTTGCTCTACTTTGAAGAGAGTTTAGGCATGTGGGGGTTTGTGTGTGTGTGTGTGTAGGTGGGTGCTTATGTGCTTAGTGTTGACAGTCAATGCCTGAAGCAGAGCTAACCTCCAACTCACCTCATGGGTGTGGTTTTTTTTCTCCCTGCCGCATGTTCCACACTGCTGCTATATGAGTGTTAGGTGTCTGGGTGTGTGGGTGTGTGGATGTGTGTTTGTGTGCGCATGCGTATGTCCAACTGAAATGTGTTCTAACGTAAAGCTATATTTCTATTTTGTATAAATGGAGGTATTCTAAATGAAACACTGCCAAGGTGTGATTTTTCTATATTGAATAACCTTGAGTAAAGCTGATGAGCTTCCACTTAATTCTGTTTTTGAGAAACAATGATAGTCAATGGAGTTTTTTGATTTTCTGGCAATCATGTGAAAGAGATTATTTCAAGCTGAATAATCAGCTTGAGTACTTATGTTGAGGCTACAGAGTAAGCAACAGAGTCAAGGGTTTAACAAAAGTACAATATTGCTTCATGTCGAAAAGAAAGTTCTGCTGTTTGTTTTGTTGCCGTTTGAGAGTGTATTAGTCCAGTGACATGGGATATGTGAAAGCAGCTGCAGCACAGGCTTGCAGTAACGCAAACAAACTTCCACACAAACACACTTCTTCTCACAAACAAATGTCCACACACAGACAAACACAACGTCATATGCATCACAAGCCACACTATAGGCACATGCCAGAGAAGTGACACACATCACCATTTTACCTGTACATGACCCCAAAGTGATATGGGCGTTAGCCTGCAAATATACCCTGCTAGCTGTCTTTCAGCTTTCTGCAGTTAGCATCAGATGGCGGAAGAAAGGTGGAGGAAAAAACAGAGAGAGGAATAAACAGAGAGACATTGCTTTGATGTGAGCAGTTGGATGTTAGAGAGAGGTGGAGATCCAGTGGGAGGAGATGAGAACAGCCTCTGGGCCTGTGGCAAGATTACAGAGACACAGCAGGCATAAAGCATATAAACCTTCTCCTTGTGAAGAACAATATTAATTACACTGAATCTACCGGACTGACTTAAAGGCATAGATAGTGTGAATGTGTGGTTTCTTAATTATGTTATAATCTCTTATCCTGGGCATGTATGCCAAGCATTCATTTAATAGGAACTACTTTTTTTTTAGGAACTACTACTTTCAGTGAAAGTCACACCAGACTTGCTTGATGAAGCACACTCGCATATGCAGAACCCATGCAGTGTGCACTGTAGTGTTTGTGTTCGGGGGCCAGTTTTCTATCAACCATACCCCCTTGTGGACAGAATTACACATTGCAGCTTTAAGTAGGAAAGCGTGTGCGTCAGAGTTCCCTGAACTTCAGTCGTCTGCCAACACCCGGAGCCATCTTTAGTCTATGGTGTCCCTGGCAGCTAGCTTGGTGTGCCATATAAAAATGTAAGTATGTCCTCATACAACTTAGGACCTCTCTTTCCCCATTATCACTGCACACACACACACACACACACACACACACACACATACACACACAGTTTTTATGACTTACTCTGCCCATGAAGCACAAGTGTTGAGAAATGTGTTTCATGGGATCAAACGCAGTATTATATCACACTGAGGTGGAGTACAGAAGTTCACTGGAGCTCACAAGCAAGAATTTAACTATAAACGAAACAGCTTTCATATCAAGTGCTAGATCTTGCTCATCTACAATATAAGTACTTTCTCTCTCTGGGCTCTTCAGAAAGACTGGTAGATAAAGCAGTTTACCCTATCTATAGGCTTGGGGGAATCAGTGGTTGGTAGATTTCTGGAATGTAGTTGTGAGGTATTTAAATGTCTGAACCACAAGTCCAAATCATAAGCACCCACTAAGGTTAGTAAGAACATATAGGATTTGAAAGCCAAATATATATGAGGCATCTGATACTACATCACACTATATTTGTTGTTAGGTTTACACAAACTGCAGTGCAGGCAAGGTATTCTACTATAGCAGTGGCATACCTTCAAGCCACTGTGGTTTAGACACTGTTATTGTGTTTATTACAGCCATAATAAACTAGGCAGCTATCCAGACGTGATGCTGAAGCGGTAGAAAAGAATGTGATGTTGTGTAAGTATGCTAACAGTAATAGCCTGCAGTTAGCATTCCGGGGTATAACTCACACTGCATCAGTTGAAGGTGTGTTGTTAATAAATCTTATGCCATGTACAGTATCTCATATAATATGGAAATACCATCATATTGTGTATTATCCTATGTGTGTATCTGTCTTTTTTTTTTTTTATATATATATGTGTGTGTGTGTGTGTGTGTGTGACACACCCATGCCTACGCCTGTTGGAACACATAATAGGAGCACTGTAAAGTCAGACACACTGGTTTGCTTTCATTGCAAAGAATTACTGCTCCGTCAAGTATTTATACAAGCTTTTTTTTTGTGTGTTTGTGTTGTGAGTGTGTTGTGCTCACTCTGAATGTTGGCACCACTCTTTGTATGCCTCTATTTTTCCCAGGTGAGTGTGCCTCTGTTTGTGCATAGTGCTGTGTACTGTGTGTGTGTGTGTGTGCTCTCCCTAGGCAGACCCAATTGTGTCACGGTGACCAGAAAGCAATTATGAGAGAGAGAGAGAGAGAGAGAGAGAGAGAGAGAGAGAGAGAGAGAGAGAGAGAGAGAGAGAGAGAGAATGTCAGTCTGACAGTGGATCCTTTGGAGAGCTCTCCACATGCAGCCTCTGTGCGCTGGCACACTCACACACACATGCGCCTGTGTGCGTAAACTCACACACACTCACAGATACAAACAAATTCCACTTTTTCCCCCTGACAGACTCCACCAATAACACTCCTAACTCCTAACCTGAGCATGCTAGCATGTCAGCCAGCCTGTCTGGCAGCTACACACACGCACGCACACGCACACACACACACTTTATGACTGAATCCTGTTACATTAAAACAGTGTACGTATATCATCGACGCCTTTGATTTTTTTGTTAATTATTAAATATAATCATGTTCAACATGATCAAGCTACAGGATACCGTTTAATATCTTTAGTATCCCAAACCTGGATTATAATCTCACTGGTATAATCTAAAAGAGTATCTAGCAGCTAGTTATAGTGGTTTTGATTGAGTGGTTATTTTACATCGGTAAAGGAAACCAATGCTCCTCATTTGCTCCTGACTATATTAGACATTGACGTGGTGAGGGGAGGATACAGTAGCTGTACAGTAGCAGGCAGACTGTAATAAAGACCGATAGTGTGCAGGCTAAGGTTTCACGGCTCCCTCGTAGCAGGCCTCCTTGCACACTCCCTATTGCTCTGTTTCTATTCCAAGTCTCCCCTTTGTCTCCCCCATATCACGTTATCTGTTGCCTGCTACTGTCTTGTTTGAGGGTCTCTCATGTTTCTGTGCTGGTTGCCCCTGTCATTGTATACCTTGTGTGTGTGTGTGTGTGTGTGTGTGTGTGCTTTAATGCTTTCTACTTTGGTTAGGTATCAGATGTCAAAGGGATTTTCAAGTCTTTGTGGTGTTCCACTCCCCCATTTTGAATCATACCACCACCCACTCACTCTCTGGTAGAAAAAAAAAAAAAAAAGAATTCTGTAAGCCGTCCTCATTGGTTGGAGCAATACAAAACCAGGCATTCATAGTCACAGCATGCATATCAGCACAGGCGATCTTAATGGTGTATAGCATATGTCACACCTGACTCACCTGTGATTGGTCAATATTGTTGTCAGGTGAACTAATGTGTGTGTGTTTGTGTGTGTGTGTGTGTGTGTGTGAGCTGACAGAGCTAAAAGAGGATCTACAGTGTTCTAGTGTTGAGTTCCAGAAAGCGACAGCAGAGAAGGCACACCTGACACAACAACTGATGTAAGTTGGTATTCAGAAAAACTCACTTTCTGTATGTCAAGTATGCACAGACTCACACCCACACACACACGCACCCACACACACGCACACGCACACACACAATGATGGCGCAGAATGTGGTATGTGGAGAATGCAGGGTGAAGTACAGATCATCACTGGGCCTGTCTCTTCATATAGCCTTCAACTCTTAGCCAATCATATGTCTCCAAAGCTTTATTGGCCCCTCCTAAACCAGGAAGAACGTTTGCTATCTGCTAAACTACTGTACCATACAAAGTCACACAATGGAGTCTGACTCAGGAGGCCCACAGAAAAGAAAGCCTTTCAGATATGGCTGCTTTAAATATGCTTATGAGGACACTCAATCAGTCCATATCACACACAACACTTTTGAAGGTTTTTCATCTAGTTTTGTAAGCACTGGATCCTCTGTGGATTTGCTAACCGGCCCATAATGGTGTAAAGAGGTCATATTTTCATCCATATTTGTGTATAAATATCTTCTGAAACTCCATAACTGAAATAATATTGTCTATTTAGACCTTTAGTTGATGTTGGGTTGGACTTTATTAAGATTAAGATATTAATTGTTAAATCTGTTAAACACTGCCCTATTATCATATTTAAACATTTGGACTGTAGTTTGGGTTATAATTTGGACTATTTTTGCATGCAAAGTGCATTTACCATCATTTCCAGATTACTAACCAGTGCCACACTGTATAGTACCAAGGTGCTTGCTCGAGTATGAAATCCACTTAGTATTATTTAAGCTAAGTGAAATAAAATTAAGCGGTTAGTCTTTTTCCATGATGATTTACCATAGACGTTGAGCAATAACTTTATACAGATGTTTATTGAATAGCCCCGGATTACAAAAATTAT
>JAODUG010004551.1:0-10499 GCA_027564795.1 Aphredoderus sayanus
ACACACACACACACACACACACACACACACACACACACACACACACACACACACACACACACACACACACACTATAGGAAGTTAAACAGTGTTTCTGGGTCATCCCTAGGGATGGAACCAGCTGCTGCATTGAATTACTAAGATGATGCTTTAAATTTATGTTCCAGATGGAGGTCATAAGGTCCAGATGGAGGTCATAAGGTCATAAGGTCATAGGGCAGGGTATAAGATCAGAAGATGGATTCCCTTGCTGACTAAACCCTGCATGTGTATTGTCACAGTTAGCACACATTGCAACAGCTATTCCTTACAACATCTTTATTAGATAAAAGACAGTGGTCAGAGTAGCACATGCACTGCAGTGCCTGCAGTGCACGTCTTGTTGCAGTGTAGTAGGGGAGCATGGCAACTCTTAACAGAGTAGTGGTTCTGTCATTCCCTGTTGATTCGAGGTGCGAGAATATAGCTGCAGGATGTTGTGTGCTTTGGGCATTTCTACAAAGCAAATAAGCCTGCTCGAGCATGAGCTTACACACCTACCAAAAGAGTCAACGTGTTTTCAAGGCTCACTGGATGGAGTATTGGGGGCGGGGGTGAGGAAATGTCAAAAAGACATGTCTGGCCTCTTTATCCTAGGGAATTTTATTATTTGTAATATACTTCTCTGTATGAAATGCATTGGAACTTCCTTGATTTGTACACTCATACTCCGAAGGTTGCTGTTGCCATGGTTACTCAAACCCCTGTAAAATATATGATCAGTATAGGGAGGGTGGCAACTACAGCTTTAAGCAGGAATTAAAATTTTATTGGGCATGGCTACAGTACAATTGCTACAATACAGTATGAGATACTGCACTAGGAAATAGCTATTTTAAAAAAAAAACATTTTTAGCCCTGCTGTCATCCAGGGTTAGGTTAGAGAAGCGGTCTTTTGTGGGTCATTATTGCGGGTTAATCCTCCCGTGGTCCTCCTGGGTCAAAACGGTTAGGTTAAAATTAGCTTAATAATTATTATTTAGTATTAACCCTCCTGTTGCGCTAGGGTTGAACCACAAGGCTGCCTTTTGCAGGTCATTTAGACCCCAGGGCGACAGGAGGGTTAATGTCTAAAGCTGAAGTCTCTATATTTTGTGTGTGTGTGTGCCTGGGGGGAGGGGGGAGGGGTTGTTGTGTGTTGCTTTGCATGGATGACCTCACCTGCTGCACGTGTCCTTTGTCCCACCATACATTCTGCCCACCAGCCAGCGTGGCCCGTTACGTGGACGCACAGATCACCGCCACGCCCGTGTCAGCAGCAGTCATCAGATAAACCTGCAGTGACCCTCTCAGGTGCACGTGACACAGATCACCGCTGATGGGTTCCTTCTGGCGGCCCGTGGCCATGATTATATTCTCATCGAGCGCAGGGCGGTTTCAGTCTGTCTCTCAGCCTACCGCTTATACAGGGAGACAGGCCATTAGTTAATTACACACACCTGCTCCAAATCCCTTTGAGTCCCGTGTGTGTGTGTGTGTGTGTGTGTGTGTGAACCACACCCCCAACACACACTCACACACAGACAGCGCCAGACAGCGCCACAAAACCACACACCCCTCCACAGTGCACATCTTAACAAACGAGAAGGACTGAATGCATCCTTTTTGAGTCCCGTTTTTAAATGTTTGTATGTTGAAAATGTTGCGCACAGAAGATACTGGAATGCTGCAGTTTGACACTCTAAGCAGTATGCATGTAGAGACAGGTCCTTTTACGGATTTAATGGAGGTCATTGTATTCTGTGTTTATGACCTTCATGGCCACATGTGGCTATATTCATTAATCAGAAAATGGACAATTTCTGTAGCTTTTATTTCCTACTTCCTAGTTGTTAAGACTGAGTACAAAAATGTCATGAATAACCAAAGAATGCAGCTCAAATGCAGAAATACCAGCTCAAGGCTGCAGTGTTTTTTATACCCTGACTTGCTTCAGGAGCTATGCTGATATATGGCCTTTAATCCCACTCTTACACGGGATAGTATGCGGAAAGTCAACATTGTATATAACAGACACATTATTGATGTGCTGCCTTTCTGTGTGGTTCAGGATTTTTAACGATTTATGCAGCCTCTTGTGTACAGTATGTAGGGCGTTGATGTAGTGGAATGCCTTGTCAGCCTATCCACACCTACAATATGGCATCTATAGACTCTTTAGGGCAGACAAGGCCTAATTTATCATTTATTGTGTAGCTAAAGCAGCTACATAGAAAATAGTTCATTTTGTTAAAAAGAGGGTTAGTGTTAGTATCTTTTAAAGAATAGTGTGGGTTTTTAAGAAAACCAAAATCATCAGCGCTGATCACAGATACTGCTGTATGTTATGCGAAATGATTGAAAGGGCTGTGTGAAAGCCTGAAAGAGTAATCATGTTAATATCTTAAATGCTATCATATATTACTGGGTACAATAGCATCTAGATCTTTCACAGCCAATAAATTGTCTTATACACTATACTGTACTGTATGAATAACATATTTTTGGATGTCACTACAATGAAGGATATTATTAATTGTAATATGTTTAATATTAATAGGAATAGTTTATTGCAAATTCTTTGAAAATCTTGATGGTTCAGCCACTAGCGTGGTGTCTTTGGAGAACTGATATAATAAATATTATACCGATGATACATTAACATAATAAAGCAATACCAGTAAAAACCTATATCAGAGTTGGTCTATGTATCAATCAATGTAATATACTGTCAGTCATAAAACAGCTCCATTACACTTGTCTGCAACCAGTGGAATTATAACTCCCATTTATACCACAATATTAATTTTAATATATAATCGAGCAGTAGTAGACCAGCCAAAGTCAGCCATGTTGTGAGCTTAGCTCAGGTTGACACCCAGGACTCATCTATATATTTAAAGTGGGCACTAAGCCATTATGGCATGCATCTATTCTATGTGAATGCAGGTGAGATTGTTTTCAGGAGTGTGTGTATCGGTCTCTTTTTATAATCTCCTCCTCTGTGCCGATGGTTACGTTGCTATGGCGCTGTGGTCATGGACACTGGATGGACTTAAGGTGCCTGGCTGCTTGCATTCCCCACCTGGGTGGATGGAGATGCTACTATTGTACTGTGGCCAAGTGAGACTGGACAGACTCAATAGCAGCTGGCTTGAAGTCTTCCCCAATCTCTGAATTGGTCCACGGTCTATCTGTGACTGTACTGGCTTTAGGCACCAATTAACACTGTGATTGGTTGATTTTACACTTTTTTGTTAGTGCACAAGTTTGCTAATGTAATGCTAATGATGTTGCCAGTTGGAGTCCTTGCTTTGTGGTCTTACCTAGGTTTCTCCCAGAGAGATTTTCATTGTACGATGGAAAGTTTAAAGGGGCCTATGCTAGCCTCGTGAGACCATCCTGATTTTGCAAGCTCTAGCCTCTTTTGCTGCAAGTATAAGTCTGGAACCCCTCAATGCAAAAGCTATTATCGCCCATGTAGAAAGGCCTGTGAAGTTCTTCCCAAGATGACAACATCAACAATTGTCATATGTTTCTGTTTCCACTTTCTGTTTCCACTTTCCACTAAATGATTTTAAACCGTTTGATTTGGTGAAATGTAGGTAGGTAGTCCAATCCTATTTAGGGAACGCTGATTGACATCTATTAGCACTGCCTTTATGACATACACTGTACCTCGCGAGATCAGGGTGGTAACCAAGGTTAGACCTGTGCAACCATTTGAGACTGTAATATGATTAAGGGCTATATAAATAAACTTTGATTTCTGCAATTGATTATTCATTAATCTAATGTTTGTAAATGCCCAGTGAGGTTATTCTTTTTAATCAAAGATTCTCATGGGCACTGCGCTTATATAATTATCACACCCTTAGTTTAATACTTATTGTTTAATGTCTGATTGCTGAAGTCTGAACACAAGTTGTCCAGTACAATTTATGCCATTCAGCTCACCGTTACATTTAGCGTAACTTTGATGCTAATTTAAATAAAAACAGGGTTAACTGTTTAGTCTAGACAAGAAGTAAAGGCAGAATGCTGAATATAAAATAATGTACTTTTATCCTGCTCTTGCCTTCTCCTCATTTCTTCTAGCCTTCTCCTCATTTCTTCCTCCTACTCTTATGTTTTTCATTGCCTTGTACACTATAGACTTGTGTTTTCTTCCTTGCCTCATTTGTCACTGCTTTTGTGTTGTATCTATTGGAAAAGTGTTGTTAACTAACACCGTCTTGTCTGTTTTATTTCAGGCTTTTACTGTGTGCACCCTCCCCTCCCTGCCTATTTCTCCTACATCATAAGTGTGTTGTGGTGTTTCTGTCAACCGCCTTACTGTGTTCATTCTGTAAATCTCAAAGACAAATCCTCTCCTCCACTCACAGATAAGTGTTCAAATATGTCTCTCCATCTCTCACAGTAGCCTAACCCAGTTGCATGTCCGTCTTTCCCATGTCTCCCTCGTGTATGTCTTCTCCTGTCTTGCTGTAATCGGCGTTTTATCGCTTGTCTGTGTCTGACTTGTCCAAGGCACATTTTTATTCCCTCTATTTGATCCTTCTCTGTCATTGTAATCAGGTGATTTCTTAGTTTTGACAGCTGTATATGGTTCCAAAGGGCATGTGAGGGAACTTGCAATTAATAGCAAGTGTTTGTATGTGTGTGTGTGCGCGTGTGTGTGGGTGTTTTCACAGTAGCAGGACTCTAGGTAACAGAGCAGGAAGCAGCCCCAAGGGTCAAACTCCTGATGAGAATACACGTCGCCATGATGCCAACTCTTCTGTTTCCGACCTTGCCAACTCTGTGACCAGCGACATGCTCATGGTAAAACCAGTGATGCAGCCTAGTACAGCCCACAGTATATTAGTCTTGACACCCATTGGGAATCAACATGTTACTCCATCACTTTCTGCAAAAACACCAATCAGTAAAACATCAATCAGTGTCTATCTATGTTTTTCAGCAGCAGGGGGAAGTAATTCCGCAGCAGATTTCCTAACACACTTGCATGGCCCATGGTAAATGTATCAGCATGGTAAATGTGTTTTTGATGGTATTCAAAGTAGCATCTCCAACGAGACATGCACTCCGGTAGCCTCTGTGTTTGGACAAACATGTTTGTTTGTTTGTTTGTTTGTTTGTTTGGGGCAGGGACAACTGCAGGGATGGCTGAAACCTTGTCACCAAGAAATGTGGGTAGAATAGTAAACAAGCAAATAGAAACCTTGAAATAACAACAGAGTTGCTTTAGGTGGTGAAGGGTTGAAGTAGGACATTAGCCCTCAATACCTTAACAAATAACAGGATGTTCTCAGGTAAATAATAATAATAATAAGAAGAAGAAGAAGAAGAAGAAAAAATGAAATTCAAAAAGTGATCCAAAGGAAGAGATACAGTTCAGTTTAGCATAACCCTATGAGAATAGTTTCCTCCTTAATCTCCCAAAGGTGTGTAACACTGTCAACAGGCTCATCGAGAACAGTGGTGAGAATGAATGTCTATATCTTACAGTGGTGAAGGCTAATGATCACCATGTAATCTTGTTGGGTGGGGAGAGGGGGTGGAGGGGGTGGCCAAGTGAGATATGCCTAATTCAGCAAAGTTGGCTAATTAGCAGTGGAGGAACAGGCACTGCTGGGACTTGGGGGTGATTAAGACAGGGGAGGGCTGAGTTGGGTGTAATTACGTGGGTTTCGTGTCTGTGAGTTCATGGTGATGCTTAATGATAATATGTATTCTGAGAGTTTCTGCTAAAGCGTCCATATGTTTCACACACTCTATTTCAAGATACACAAGCTCTGTTCTAGATCCGGTTGATTAAGATTGGAATATCTACTGTAGAAATGAACCATTGGAGAGTGGTTCAATTGATTCTTTATGCAGGTGTATGATTTTATGTTTAAACATCTGTTGATGTTTGGCTAACAGTGTTACTGTGTAGTCACTTTTTTTAATCCTAGGTCTGTATTAACTGATTTCTGACTGTGGGGTGAATTAAGTTAGTTAAATGAGATAAGGGACGCGAAAAGAGGAGCATACAACTCAGAGGACGGCAAAGACAGTTTAGGTCAACCGTTGGCATTCCTGCAACTGCGTTTTGAGCCTCGCAACTGGCTCTTCCCTATCAGATAGCTCTTTTAACAGGATTTCTCTGCCTCCCTCAAGGCCAGGCCACTGTCAATCAGGAGGTCTCTCTACCAAGGGATTATCTGCCTCTCATTGGCACACAGTGCTGCTATGCACCTTCTCCTCTTATCGCAGTGCAAGTCCCCACCATATGACATAACAATATGCCATATTTAGGGCCCTCCTATGGGCTTTGATCCCCAATATCCCTCCTCTGGAAGTGAGCTGGGTCACAGAACACTTTACTTTCAATTTTCTCCCCTCGTAGAGTACTTATAGTTACTATGATTTAGTGGCGTACGTTTGGTCATTGCAATGTTGCCCAGGCACATCCAGAATTAGTTTGATTAAAACTTGAAAAGGTCTTGGTAATTAGTACATGTGTACAGTACATTGTACAAGCTTAGGAAACATTCACACACACACACACACACACACACACACACACACACACACACACACACACACGCACACACACACAACCGTGGCTATAATATACCAAGAAACAGAATGTAAAACAAATGTAATGTAATTTCTTGTTTGTCTATCTCCCTCTCTCATTTAGTTGTCTCCTGGTTCTGAAGAAGATGAGCATGAAGGTCCGGTGTGTGAGAAGCTGGGTCGGGTCCAGTTCAGCGTGGGATACAGCTTCCAGGACTCCACCCTCACCGTGAAGATCCTGAAGGGACAGGACCTGCCTGCCAAGGACTTCTCAGGCACATCAGACCCTTTCGTCAAGCTCTACCTTCTGCCGGACAAGAAGCACAAGCTGGAGACCAAGGTCAAGAGAAAGAACCTCAACCCTCACTGGAACGAGACCTTCCTGTTTGAAGGTTTGACCCTTATTTGGATTAAAGGAGTAGTTGTCAATTTACCATTAGGTCGTTTAGCCAAAACATTTACCCATAGTGAACAGGTGGGGGTTAGGTTTCTTGCTCAAGGGTGCTTACAGGAGCTGGAATCACATGCTGGCACTCGCACCCATGACCTAGTTAAACACCTGCAGTGTCTTGTTCCGAGCATTAAATAATGTATTCCACTACTTACAATATAGCACTGTAAAAGTTTTGTTACAGCTGACAAGAATTTTAAGGACCATGGGTTTAATTTCTAAAGAAAAGAAATAAAACATGTGTCTGCATATATCATGTAACTACCCCTGGTGTCCTACAAGGGCACTAATGAAGTAAAGACTACACCACCTTGGGAATAACCCAAGGACATGAATACGTGCTAAGCCCGTTGCACACTGCACGCGTAGCTGAAGCAGAGCTGATCCGCTCCCATGTTAATCAATGAGTGTTTGCACATTACACGTGAGGTGGACACTTATCGCTGAACCCCCCCCCCCCCCCCAATCCACTGGTGGGTGGAAACACATAGCAGAAGTAGGGGGAAAATCACAACTGTCACAAAACATGCATAATATAGTTTATATTACAGTGCAATATATTACAATATATCACGAGAAAATTACATACAGGGTGCTAGGGAGCAAGGCGCATAAAAGCTGGCAGCAGTCCGCGGGCAGTGTGCAAAGTATGGTGGAGAAACATCCCCGAAAACACTTGCACTTCCACTCCTACATGTCAGGTGGTGTAACACTGCAAACCACACACACACACACACACAGTTATACTGCAACCTGTGATCAAATAAAAGTGAGTTGAAGTTGCACACTATAATTACAAACACAATTAAAAATGGTACAAACACACCACCTGCAGTGTAAGGGAGGGGTCCCGCTAACAGCCCTGCAATTTCATTCACCTGCAGTCAACGCAAAGAAACTGATTTACATCAGTTAAATCAGTCTAAAAACAATAAGTGAAACAATATAAAACTACAGACAAAACAACAGTTTTGCAGTGCAATAAAAGAAACACTTAATATATAGTGGCGCAGGTTTGATAGCAATAAATGCAGTGGCGCCTTACTCAGCTGGCCAGCTCAGGAGATCATTGCCCCACCAAGGGTGGTGGGGTGTGGCTCTATTATTGCCCAATGGCAAACCAGTGGGTGTTACACTCAAGTGAGTTTGCCACTTGCTACACATTATATAGTACAGTATACTGTGTGTGTGTGTGTGTATGTGTGTGTGTGTAGGTATACATATACAAACACACACACACACGCATATACTGAGCCCAAACACAACTGCTCCTACCAACCAGGAGGCATGGCATCCACAAGACCTCTGTAGGTGCCCTGTGGTTATCTATCATCAGACATGAGCAGCAGATCACTGAAGTCTTGTAAGCTGCGAGGTGGAGCCGATTTGTCTTCTTCCCACAGTGCATCCTGGTGCCATCCCTTCCCCAGGTAAACGGTGCATTGCCACGTAATGTAATCGCAATCGGAACAGGCGACCTTCGTCCACCGCTCCGAGGTCCAGTTCGTGACGTGCCCATTGCAGGCGCTTTCGACGGCAGGAAGCGCTCATGCGGCATAGCCTTATTTGCCCTCACGCGCTGGTGAACGCTCGGTAGGTACTCTGCTGACCGGGAGCACCCCACAAGCCTGGCAGGAGTTGCTGTGACCCAGTCGTCTGGCCATAATGATTTGGCTCTAGTCACTCGGGACTTTACAACTGTACATTACTCCTGAACCCCACACGTTGACTATGACACCCAGTCGCTTACAGACTAGTCACACAGCGAGACATTATTCGCTTCCTCTGTGAGATGTCATAATTGTATGGTGACACTGTGTATATCTCATCTGTGAGCTATTCCGGCCCTTCCTCTCCCCCAGGGTTCCCCTATGAGAAGGTGATCCAGAGGACGCTGTACCTGCAGGTGCTGGACTACGACCGCTTCAGCAGGAATGACCCCATAGGTGAGGTGTCCATTCCCCTCAGCAAGCTGGACCTGGCCAACATGCAGACGTTCTGGAAGGAGCTGAAACCATGCAGCGATGGCAGCGTGAGTACAGGCGGAGGGAGGGAGGTGCACAGGGAGGAGGGAGGGAGGAGAGAAAGAAGACGGGACTAGCGATGTCATTCTTGGCTGAGGAGATTCTCCCAGGGGGCATGGAGAGAGAAGAAAAGGGAAAAATAAAGGGAAGCGAATGGCAGGTGGGTGGAGTAGGAACACAGACAACCAGAGGGAGAACAGAGATTTGGTATAAACACATCAACATGTCCATCTTGTACTGAAAATACTATTACTATATACTAAATACTAATATTAATACACGTTCAGTACTTGGTATGTTAGCACCGCCCCTTTGGAAAACCGTAGTTCAGCAGGTTACATACTTGTCTTGTCTTATAGCAGTGCACCATGCTCATATTATCACACTCCTTGTACTTGCACCCACAAATGTACTTGGCAAATCCATTGTATTGTGACTTGCGTATGTTTTGTTCAGGGGAGTCGAGGTGATCTGCTGGTATCTCTGTGCTACAACCCGACAGCTAACGTCATCACTGTGAGCATCATAAAAGCCCGCAATCTCAAAGCCATGGACATTGGTGGCACCTCTGGTAAAGCTATTATTTCTTGACAGCACTATTGCTTTATCCTCGCCAGTATTACATTCACCCAATCACCAATATCCAGAAAGCTGAACCATTGCTTGTTGGTCACAAGTTTGGCACACTGTAAACTGGGCAGTAGCTGTTGTTTAAGCTGCACAACACAACAGCATGTTGTCTGTTAGGTGTTATGGGGGGGGGGGGGGATAACTGGTTACAACAGCATGATTCCCTTCCCATCAGACCCCTACGTCAAAGTGTGGCTGATGCACAAGGACAAGCGCGTGGAGAAGAAGAAAACAGTGGTGATGAAGCGATGCCTGAATCCGGTTTTCAACGAGTCCTTCCCCTTTGATGTGCCGGCCCATGTGCTGAGGGAGACCACCATCATCATCACTGTCATGGACAAGGACAGGCTCAGTCGCAATGATGTCATTGGAAAGGTACCCCTACATCACTCTACCTCACCCCAGCTTCTGCTTACTTCTATTTGTGTTTCTCACGCCCAGTCTTAGCCAGTCAACACTGCCACCTGCTGGAGCATGCAATAAATGAGAAGCTCATGCGTTTATGCATGTGTTTTATGTAACACGGAGTACATTTGCTTCTTGTAAAAGCTACTTTCCTCCCTTTTTATATTTTGGTGAACTCAGATCCCTCCTATTCTCTCTTGTGCAGATCTACCTGTCATGGAAGAGTGGCCCTGCTGAGGTGAAACACTGGAAAGACATGATGGGTCGTCCTCGCACTGCTGTGGCCCAGTGGCACGCACTCAAGGCCTGAGAGCACCAGCCAGCCATTCCTGTCTGGAACACTTTATCTTGACTACAGCATCAGCCTCCTATGCTCAGCACATACTGTCTTTCCTAAACACCCC
>JAODUG010004553.1:0-10497 GCA_027564795.1 Aphredoderus sayanus
GTGCCAGCAGTGCACATCATATGTCTGTGTTAGCTGTATAATTAGGATTGGCGCCGTCTATCTGCCACAGAGAGGGTGGAGGAGGAGGTGGAGGTGGAGGAGAAGGTGGAGAAGGAGGAGGAGGTACCCCCCCCCCCCCCAGCCCTTTCAATCCAAAAGATGCATTTTTTATTTATTTTTGCAGCCTAGCACGATCCAGCAGCATTCCATGCAATGGAAAACAATCAGGAGGTCCACGGATTTCACCGGAAACATGGTCCATGTTCTCTCTGTTCCAGGTCAGCGAGTCAAGCACACTTTATTTGTCAAATTACATGTTGTGGATACCTCATCACGGCCCGCTAGCTGTGCGCTCTGTGTGAGAGTGTACAATCAGAGAACACTATCACACACAGACACACAACACCATCCCCACCTTGACTATGCCTGTCCAGTGTGTGTGTGTGGGAGGGTTTCTGAGAGATTGTGTCCGTTTTGATTGAGTTCGGATTCCAACCATCTTTCTCCAGAGTGACTGAATCCACCGTTAATGGGTATTTGGAGTGTGTTGCAATTAATTCCCAAGAACAATCAATCTGAGGCCACAGTGGTATTTCTGCAGCGAACTGTTTCGAGGGGGATTGACGTTGTGTGTCAGACTGTGTGTGGTAGATGTACTGTAGCCATGGATGCTGCTGTACACACACTCAGACAGAATTATGTTGGTGACGCTTAAAAGCCTGGAACTGTTAACCCTCCTGTTGTCCTCGGGTTTCAAACGCACGACCGTTATAATGCCAGCAGATGGCGCCACTTGATTGTGTCTGATTGTGTAGCTCTCTTTAGTGTCAGTGTTGTGTGTATTTATATATTTATTTTATTTATTTATGCATGTATGTATTTGTTGTTTTGTGCCTTTTAACCCTGCAGTTGTCCTCGGGTTTCAAACACACTACCTTGTTGTGCCAGCAGTGCACATCATATGTCTGTGTAAGCTGTAGAATTAGGTTTGGCGCCATCTATCTGCCACAAAGCGCTAATGCGTTGGGTCAGTTTGACCAGGAGGACAACAGGCGGGTTACATTTCTGCTCCCACCACCAAAATGCATTTTGTTGTTCTATTTTTGCTAGTGTGTATTCCAATATCTTTTGGGTGAGGCGCCTCTCTGCTAACAAGAGGGACTGTAGGGAGATTATATCTCCCAGCTGGCCTGGGAGCGGCTGTGGATCCCCTGGGAGGAGCCGGTGGATGCTGCATGCAGATACCTGGTCTGCTCTGGTGAACCAGTTGCCACTGGGACCCTACTGCTGTAAATCTGAACATTTTAATACGGGTCTATGGGGATTGACTTGCTTTTGGAGCAATCTTCAAGTGGCCATCTGAGGAACTGCAGATTTTGCCACTTCAGCTAAAACCGTTAAATCCGTTTTTCAGCACTGTCTGGAGGTTTCACCTTAACTAAAAACATAACACTAAAACGCCTGATCATCCCCAACTGTGTTCACCGTTTATGTTAACTAAACTGTGCACAGGTGCCACAAGAACTTTTTAACGATGGATGAATTTACACATTCTGTGTGAGGATTGTCCCTTTAACCACCTCTAATCAAACACATATGCATAACCATTTGTCTCACGGGGGGAACAACGACGGACATAATTTTCCTCACGGGAAAACCTGCAGGAGATGTGCACACTTTTACACATTTCTACATTATATGTACGTATTATTAGCGTATACATTTGGTTAGACTGACTAATACTGGAGAACGTGCAAGAGATCTGAACCTAAAGACGCAGCTCAACCCCCCTCTTCTGCGGTTGTATGCGGGCCGCTGCTCACACGGTCCAGCGGTCGCAGTCAGAGCGAATGGCGAGTGAACTGGAAAGACGGTAACAACACTCACGACTGACACGACAGCTGCACATGGCAGAAATCGCGTCGCCACGGCGCCCAGCGAGTTCGCCAACAACAGCCTCGTTTGGAAATGTCACACGCCCTGCCCTGTCGTAATAATAATACAAACAATGTGTATTGTCCACAAATGTGGACATTTTCCTTTGGGTTCACGGGGCTAGTTCAAAAGATCACAGTGAAATCACAAAAAATACATGAATTAAAGCATTAAAAAAAAATAATAGTTGCAAATATGGTTCCGATGACCGTGATGCTCTCATCAGACGTTGTTGCAGAGAAGTATGAAAGGCTTTTTTTAGGTGTTCTCTGTTAGCATAGCAGGTCTTATAGCAGGCGTCTTTCTGAGAGAAGTCTAAGCTCTTTGAAAAGGGGTTGAACAGGATCAGACACAGTTCAATGCAACCCTTTATCAACAGTTGAGAGCTTGGATTGCTCTCAATCAGTTTGACTGTACTTGCCTATTGCCTATTAATCCTCCTGTTGTCCTTCGGGTCAAACTGACTCAACGCACTACCTCTTTGTGGCAGATAGAGGGCGCCAATTCTAATTCTACAGCTTACACAGACATATGATGTGCACTGCTCAACTCAACTTTCAAGCAACAACAAGGTAGTTGCTTGAAACCAAAAGACAACAGGAGGGTTAAAGGGCACGAAACAACAAATACATCAATAAATAAATACACACAGAGCAGTGACAATAAAGAGAATGACCTAATCAGGTGGCGCCATCTGGTGGCACAATAAAATATAAGAAGGACACAAAGAGGTAGCGATTTGGGTCAGTTTGACCCGGAGGAATAACAGGAGGGTCAACTCAAGGGGCTTAGTCAAGGCAAGGCATATGATGGCAAGTGATGTATCTAGATCAGGCTAAACGCATCGTCACGACGCTGTGCTGAGCCCCACCCCCCGCGCCCACTAGTCCTGTCCCGGGGCCGCAGACCTCTAAAGCTGAAGTCAGCGATTGTACGCTAATACTATACACGTCAAATTCACAAGAAACCGGACACTCTGAAAATAAATAGAACAAATCCGGTACTTCTACGCTGGCCCTGGCTCCAGACCACGCAACAACAACACTATCCTAGCCTGCACAATGTGTTTCTAATGTGGGGGGCGGAGCTTCTGAGGGAGCACACTGTGGCAGTGATGGGAGAGGTGTTTATTTCTTCTTCTACGTTGTTGTGTGTTGGGGAGGTGGCAGCAAGAAGAGGGATGCTGCCCGTGAGGAGGGCTGGCTCACTGGTGGGCACGACAACGCCCATCACCCTCTGCACAACACCTTCATTGGGCAGAGGAGTGTGTTCAGTGGAAGACTGCCGTAGAAATCCAGCTCCACCAGCAGACTTAACCCTCCCGCTGTCCTAAGGCATTTCAGCAGACTACCAGCAGAGGGAGCCAACGGCAGAATATGTCATATGTCTGTGTTGTGGTTGGTGGCAGAACACATAGGCTGTGCACGGTGTCTTGTTATGGATTAATGGGACTACAGCATCCAACTCCACTATGTGGAAATGTAGGCGTTGGCATACAGTAGGTCCTGTTCTATATATAAATCACCAGGACTTTATAATGCTGCCATTTAATTTTTCATTAAGTGGTTACTAGTTACTGTCTTGAGGTATTATGTGACTCCATCTGGGGAAATATATTCCCAATTTATAATGCCTTATATCATATAGTCTCTCTTTTTAATTTGCATCTGATGTCATGTCAGGAACTGAGGTCCCTGTGTGGGCTAATGTTGCCGAACCCTGCCTGTAACTTCAACTACAACTTAGTAAAGCTCTGACCTAAACTACATTTCTGGATCCTCCAGTAAAGATCGTGACACCTGACTCCATCCACTCCTTAATGGAGATGGGCTTTTTCTCCTGCATAAAACACCCTTTTGGACCACAGACAGCCCTAGACTGGAACCTCTAGGAGTTACCTTGGAGTGCCTCGTTGTCCATCAAACTTTAATGAGAGCAGTCCTATCCTGACATGAGAATTACATTTGAAATCTTGCCAGTAGCACCGCAGCCTCCAAAACATGTCAGGTCTCTCATTCAGAAGCTTAAACGAGAGAGCCTTGCTAAAGTGAGTAACAAGGGGTTTCTGGACATACCGACAAGAATGTGGGTCTATTTAATGTGTCTACTCTCAAATTCAGCTCAAATAAGGGGCTAAATTATCTATTAAAAAAATATATATGATCAAAATTAGCCTATACAGCCATTGTATTGTTAACATATAAGAGGAGGCATTCTGCTGATTCATAAGGCATTATTATAAATCTCTTCACACACATGAATGCACCTATGTGGTAAGTCACAGCAGAGTAGGGGCTCTCTATAAAGGTGTAGTCAGTCATTCTCGAGAACTCTTGCTAAATTCGATCTCAAATCAAAATAAAAACACCTCTCCCTTCAATGCCTCAGAAGCTTCGTCCCACACATTGGAAATGCACTGCGAAGGCTATGGCATTGTTGTTGTTGTGCGTCCTTCCATCACTGTATTTTTGTTCCTGTTTACGGAGCCAGATCATTTTTTCAGCGTGCACACACAGCGGGCAGCTTGCAGGACCACGGGGGGATATTTGTTGTATTTGACAAAAACGTGCATTATCTTACAATCGCTGACTATACCTTTAACGGGGGCAGCAGACAGGGAGGAACATTAACACATCCTCTGAAGTCTATCCCCCCGGGGGGGTGTGGTGTGGCGATGTGTGTGTGGGGAGTGGGCTCTTTTTTCCGGAGAAAGAGATGGGTATTCAATAATGAACAACCCAAGGGTGTTTTATGTTTTTGTGTTGCCATACAGAGGGAAAGTCACGACTTCGCCATTCCCTCGTTCCCATAGCGCAGGATCAGAATAATGTCGGTTACTTGTCATTTTCATATAATCTATGCGCAACGCTACACTACATCTCTCCTCGGATCCGCACACACCCTCTGCGAACACAATTTCTCTGATATTACGTGGACATGGCCCCAGTCGATACCGACGCAGGCAGCCAACTGGATTCCCAGTGGAATTGAAGGAGCGGAGGATAAAACACTGAGCCAATCGTCTCTCTCTAAAGCGACTAGGTTAACACACAGTAACCACCTGGTGTCATAATCATCGTTATCAGACCAAACGGATTCTTAAAAGAAGCTAATTAATGCATGAGCCTCCCTGTGGCTTGTCTACACAGGCTGGCTGGCAGGACCCTAGGCCGTTGCCCTGGTAACTCCCGGACGGTGTGAGCAGTTTGGACCCACTCGCCCAATACCGTGTGTCTGCTCGCCCTCTCTGGCTGTTGGTGATTTCTCTTCCAATTAAAGGCGTAGCGTGCGAATCTGGCCACAGGGAGGCAGAGCGATGCAAAATAGAGGGTCCCCACACACACACACACACACACACACACACACACACACACACAAATAGGCTACTCGTATCTGTGGGGACATTATGGGTTCCCAAACGCATGGGCATGGTGTAGCCCAGTGAGTACCAACCACACGTCTGGGCCCTCTCCCGCCAGTCCCACCCATACAGCCAATTAAAGTGCGATGGCAACAGCCAAGGCGAATGTTCAGTCGGCTTCAAGGGCGTCCAAACGTCTCTCTGTCCAAAGTGACAGCTGGAAATTGGAACGTGATGTGTGTGTGTGTGTGGGGGGGGCCAAACCCCCGGCTCCGCTGAGCTGAGGGGAGCGCCAGCGCACTGACAAAGTGTTAGCACGGTGTCACCGGCGCCTCCGCGCTTTGACACAGCTGCATTTTCACCAAAGCACAGCAGCAGCCTCTCTAACAGGAGGCCGGTTTACAGCAGAGCGGCCGAGTTGTGTCAGAGAGCATAGCTGCATAAACCGCGCGCTCTTATTCTTATTGCCGCTCCCCACATAGCGCCCCACGTATCGACCTGGCGCCTAGCCGGACCCGCAAGCAAGCCGCCTGCAATGACGCCACATTGTGACACATCAATGCTTCGACGTTGGGATATATGCGCTGCCTCCCTGCATGCCTGCCTTTTGTGTCTGGGAAATGTCACGGATATTTGGCCACACAGACTCTCAGCCCAGTCTTTGTGGATGCTCGCCTTTTCTCCGGCGCGCTCCTAGTCATCTAGAAAGGCCGTCGGGGGCTCCACCCTTGTGCAGGGTGCCAAAGCTAATCGAGCTCTTGTGTGTGTCTGTGTGTGTCTGTGTGTGTATGTGTGTGTATGTGTGTGTCTGTGTGTGTCTGTGTGTGTCTGTGTGTGTCTGTGTGTGTGGTCACAGGCTTCTGATCAACAGTGACATGCACTCATTAAACAAATGGGATTCTAGTGTGATTGGATGGCTGCTTCAGAAGCTAACATAACATATACGTACAGTGTCCCTACTTCTTCAGTTCCTCTGAAACATGCTGTAGAACTTGAGTCCGCTATTGGAGTGATTAGGAAAACCTAACTACACCACAATCAAACATTTTGAGCCTGGTAACTGTTAAATGCTTTAACCCTCCTGTCCTCTAGTTTCAAACACACTACCTTGTTACGACAGCAGAAGGCACCAATCGCGGCAGGTCATATGTCCGTGCTGCGGGTGGCGACTTCTGCTGGCGCAACAAGGTAGTGCGTTGGACCCGGAGGACAGCCGGAGGGTTTAGGCAGTGTCTTTGGTAACTCTTCTGGTTAGTTAGGGGTAAAATTCCACTTCCCTTTCCAAAACGCAATCTTATGTTTTTGATGATGTTGGCAGTAAAATGGTCTGTTGACATTCACTTTTAGCCTTGAGCTAATCAATCTGCCACTTGTTCTGTGCGATTAGCGTGGACATGGATTTGATTTATTAAAAGTAGAGGCTTGCTATCACCAGATTAAAAAGAGTGACAGGAAGGCTACGGCTTCCACCAGCTACACTGTGGTCATTTCCTTCAGAGAAAAGCTACAGAGTTTCTCTATTTGGGTTTAATAGAAAGCCACCACTGTGCCAGTGTATAGCTATGAAACAGACCTAGAAACTATTTGGTGTAAGTATCCATTGTAATGTAAAACAAGCTATTCATGTAGTCAACATTCAACATTTAATTTAAAAAGTTAGCAGATATCTAAATCAATATAAAACACACCTATCACTGCTTAGGAACCTAAGCTAATAGCCAACATTTAATGTTAAATTTTTAAACTGTACAGTATATATCATATATAGTATTTAAATCAGTATTATACACACACCTTATCATTAGACACCTAAGCACATAGCTAACATTCGAGATTTAATTTTAATATCGATCATATATCTAGTTCTAAATCATTATTATAAAAACACACATTATCATAGACTAATCTAATAATTGAGCAGTCTAAGTTAAATGGCATAAATCATTTAGCAACAGCCAGCAAAGCTTTCCTCTATGCAATCATTGGTGAGACCACTAAATACTTAACCCTTATGATGTCCTTTGGGTCAAAATGACCCAAATCACTAGCTCTTTGTGGCAGATTGGAGGCAGAAAACCTAATTGTAGGGTTAATTTAATTTTATCTAATTCTGCCACCAGAGGGAGCCATCTGATTCTGTATGAATTTGTGTGTTTTCTAATTCATTGCTGTGTGTATTTATTTCTTTATTAATTATTTCTTTATGTATGTGTTTGTTTGTTTTTTGTACCTTTTAACCCTCCCGTTGTCCTCGGGTTTCATACTCACACCTTGTTGTGCCAGCAGGGCACATCACATGTCTGCGTAAACTGTAGAATTTGGTTTAGCGCCTTCTATCTGCCACAAAGAGCTAGAAATGTGGGTCATTTTTACCCGAAGGAAATTATGAGTAATTTATAATAATAAGTGCAATGAGAGCAAACAAAGAAAAAGCAACATTTGTAAATCAACAACCTATATTCTCCAGAACTGTAAATCTCTGTAAATAACAAGGCCCATGCGCGCGTTGTTACTACAAACGGCAGACTGAGAAAGTGCGTAAAATGTGGGGAGAACGAAAGGAGATTCGTCCCCCCCGTCCCCAGAACCTTTGGCACGCACCAGGATCTCCCCATCGCCGTGGACGAGCGGCTGTGTCATAGCTATACAGTACTGCATCTCCCGGGGTTACGGAAATACGGTTATTAAATCGTACACAAACGAGAGATGTGAAGAAGTACTGGATTGTTTATTTCAGCTCGCACAGAGAACAGTATAGTAGCAGACAACGAGAAGATACTTGGGTGAAAATTACAAAAAGTGTATTATCTTAACAATCGCTACTTTGCTCAGTTCATTAAGAAGAAGCCGAGAGGGAGCTGTCACGTCATGAGGCTGTCCACTGCGTCCAGACGTGCGTGTTGTCCATCCCTGAGGTGCAGCCCAGTAGACCACAGTATAACCCGTATATAAACAGTATAAACCGCAAGGTAGCCTTGGTAGGAACTCCTTCAACAATACATACAGTATACGTTCTGTTCCCAGTTCAGCAGTATACTATACCCATTGCCATGTATTCTGTGTGGTGATTTGGTTGTAATAAAGTAGCGGCAGCTTTGGCTATACGACAAAAAAACTGGTGCTACTTTGTGAATAAAATATATATATGTATTAAAGCCAGACAAACGAAATGAGAAGAAAAACCATCCGCTCACTCACCTACACGAAACGGTGAGCTCAACTTTGGTGGCAGGTATGGCAGCAGTGAAAGGGTCGAAGTCCCCGATACACGCCATATTCACTACGCTACTTGTCGTCGAAGCTGTCCGGTGTTCGGTCCCGGTTCGGTCGGCATGAGAGGGTGCTCTAGTAAAAACGTTTGGGGAAGCGGCGGTTGCGCCAGAGCAGCGACAGTACTGTAGTCTATACCGTACACGCGCGCTCTACGCTTCGCTTCAAGATGCCGCTCCTCGCGCGCCGTGGACTGGCCGGTCTCGTAGTGATCACGGTGGCTAGGGGCCTGCGCGTGCGCACGGGCGCGCGTGTGTCAGAATAATCGCGATGGTCGTGGAGCGTGATGAATAGTGTTTACACGAAGTACAGGAGGAAGGCGCAGTCTGATTAACCGTACCCTCATTAACGCGTGTTCATTTTGTGTGTGTGTGTGTGTGTGTGTGTGTGTGTGTGTGTGTCACACTCACACACACACTAATCAGATAGCGCATATATATAAAGCCTATTACACATGAAGAATTAAATAATAACAGAAACCCCGCGGACCTTAACCAGCTCCATATATCAACATTATTACATTGGGGGGGATAGGGGAACATATGTTGAAAGAGTGATTGATACTTTGACATTTGCACATGCAGGCATAATCAGATAAATGTGTGTGGTCACAGGAGGCTATATGCAATTAATGACATGATAAAAATAAAGAGTATGGGTCTCAAAACAATCACATGTAATAAGTTGATAATCGGCACAGACAACAGTAGGTCAGGCAAAAGACATAAAACAATAAGGATTATAATACTATAATATTACAATCTAGCCAATATAAGGCTATAGCCTATAGGGAAGCATGGGGAAATGGGAATAAAACATAGGCCTAGCTAGGCCAAGAGAACAAATAATCCTAAATGACAGTAAAAATAATTCTGTCATTGCCAAAATTATTGATTAGGTTACATTGTTCCACACCCAAGGTATATGGGCCTATGCTACTACATCAGCCAAAGTCAAATAGAACATGGGTCTGCCCTAAAGCAACTGAGCTATACCCTTCTCTGTAGGTGTTCCCAGACTTGTGATTTTATCATCAACAGACTGATGTTTTTCCATAGAGTAGCCTATAGGCCTATACTGTACTTAGCACACAAGCACTAATGTATAACTGTACTGTAGGTCTACTGTGTGCTGAAGATATACTTATTGGGTGAAAGCTCTTTGTGAAAATGTGGCTTTGTAAGAACTAGAGTATGAAAGAAGAGGTGGCTGTCAAGATATTACAGAAGAGGATCTACTTCTTCTATTTAGTCCAGAGAGAGTGAAGGACCTACTTAACAGTGTATGTAGTCCAGAGGGAGTACCCTGAGTGTTTCCACCAGTTTGCCCAGCCTTATGTAGCATTTGATGCACTGATTAATGGATCTGTAGGCCTTGTAGACTATATGCCATGGGAAATATAAGACTTCTGACCACTCTCTGAATATGATCAGACACACACTAGTTTATTAGCTGGTTAAATGAGCTGTAGGTAGGATTTTATAACTATACTTTACATTTATTTTAGGCGAATTTGTTGGAAATGTCAGACATCCATCAGCTTTTAGTGAGTATAAATACTATGTGAGAATATCTGTCGGGGGTTGATCCCACCACCACCAGTGATATAGATTTTGCCAGCTACCCAAAGAGTTGACCAATCATGACCTCTTTTGCCTGATTGGTCCTTTGATCATATACCTTGCCAGTCAATCACACAAATGGAACTGCGTAGAAAACAATCAGGTCAATCACACGTTTTTCCAAAAACTTCCAATAATTCATCAATATGCATGGTGAAGACATTTTGTTGTTGTTGCAGATACTATTTAACCCTCATGATGTCCTTCAGGTCTTTGTGGCAGATAGAAGGAGCTACAGCTTACACAGACATATGATGTGCACTGCTGGCACAACAAGGTGTGTGTTTGAAATCGAGGACAACAGGAGGG